>VKKT01001373.1:33353-45550 GCA_008038995.1 Haliotis laevigata | reverse complement strand
ACAAGTCTGCAGATGAGAGTAAATATTATACATCGATTGAGATTTCACTTCTGAAAATGATTGACAATTGAACGTTTGCTTGAAAGGTATGAATTTCGAGTACTCGGGTCCGAGTCGAGTCTCACCCCTCGAGTACTCGAGTCCAAAAAAATGGACTCGTTGAAGCCCTACTTCGTATTGTGAGCAATGAACAAGTTACAAGTCAGTAAGTGAGTGAGTATGGTTTTATGCCACTTATGCAATATTCCAGCAATATCACAGCAGGGGGCCACCAGAAATGGGCTTCACACATTTCCCCAATGTGGGGAATCCAACCCGGGCCTTCGGCGTGACGAGCGAACACTTTAACCACTGGGCTATACCACCACCCATCAGTGAATGAACCCAGCCTGACCACCCGATCCATTTCCAGCATCATGACCAACCTGGGATCCCCATAGAGCTCACAGTCATGATGTAAGATTTCACTTACTCATGTTCAACAGAAAGACTGCATGCACCTGTTGGGTGAAATACAATTTCCTCTCTGACTGGCATCAGTATAGATATAAAACAAAATGCTTCAACACTTGTAGATGATTATGCTCTTTATTGTCATAACATTCAAGGCACAAAACATTCATGTGGTGAAGTCGGGTGACAGCCTGGACATAAACTCTCTGGGACATTCCAATAAATCCATCGTATTCTTGTACAACACACGGTAGTATATATATAATACACAACCCTACTTACAAAAATAAAAAGTGTGTATTATACATGAATATACATAATAGGTCAAATAAAAAAAATATTGTGGTTCCGATTACACCTCTTTAAAATTTAGGGTAGGTAGGTAGGAATTCTTCTTTTTTTCACTTTTTTTTCTTAGAAGTAAAGTACGAACTAATAACACATTTATCAATATGTAATTGTTTATTTAATCAAACTTGCTGCCATCATGTCGACTTTCCCTATCAGAATGACCGATGTCTGTTGGTGCCGGGAAAATACAATAGTATCTGAAAGCTTATTTTATTCATACTAGGGTCGGCACCAGAATTCAAGGGTCGGTAATCGGAACCACAACAATATTTGTTGAGGCTATAGGATCTGCATTTATTTATTTCATACATATTTTAAGAAAATCCATACATATGATAGTTACTTGAAGCAGATTTTACTCTTATCAGAGATATATTTGATAAGTTTGATTTTTCTTGTTTCAATCCTTGCAACCAGCATTGAGACAGGGCATTTATTTTTCTAAAAGATTTTATTGGATTTAAGGAACATGGTACAAAAAATTTAGGTCCAGGGGTTAACAAACAAATAAATGACTTTTCTCACATACTGAAAACAACCAAGAGCTTGCTGTATGTACATATATATATATATACACTGTGTGGTGTTTGTTATTCTGCTGATGCTTGCCAGTTACAACTTACACGAGGAAAGGTCATTTCTGCTATATCATGGAGCTAATTTCAAAATTGTTGGCAGTTAAGTAGCTGGAAAAGATGTTTGGGAAAATAATTGTTTGGATATAAACAGTAAGTTAGCACCACAACATATCAATATGTTACTGCTTGATACCTCGGAGTTGATATTTTAAGTACATCCACTTCTGTGATTTTAACAATCTGTGAGAATTTCTCAATTTTTATAACTAGTATCCATGTTTCTTTATGTTTTCGTGATTATACTTTTAACTTAAAACAGAATACTTATTTTTCAATAGTAACCCAATAGTTTCTAAGTGTAACTGTTCTATTTGGGTCAATATTGACACAGACATTGCATTGATCAAAGGGTGCTGTCCGATGTAAGTGGACTATGGTGTAATGTTAATGATGTTGTTGGATCTCAGATATATCAACCCAAGTTGGAGGAGGGAACAGAAGCTGACATCACACTCAACTTGCATAACTCTGATTTTCAAACTTCTTCAGAATCCGAACTATTCTCGGAAAATCAAGGCAGTTAATTCTGGCAAAGTTTGTCAGTTATGTACAAGGGACAAAACTCTGTATTCATTATACAAAGAATCTGCTTTGAGTGACAACTTTGCATCAAATGAATGTAAAATTTTGGAAAATCTAAATAAAACTCTTAATCGAAAGATATATTTGTATATATCTTGTCTGTGAAACGAAGAGTGTTAATTTTTATTTTCCACATTTTTTCGCTTCTGATGCACTTAATGTCAACTGCGATCCAACAAATGAAATAATGGCCTATTTTTGTAAAAATATCTCTAAAATGATCCAAAGAAACTGATGAGAAATGAGTTTGTACAGAAGAAAGTCCTGAGATTCTCCACAGGTCATGACATCAAAAGAACAACCACCATACAATCTTCTTCAGCACTGACACTTTAACATCAAAGTGGTTTAAATGTTTTAGGTTTACTGCCAACATATTCTCAGACAGACCCAGGTCTTAAAAACTCTGAACATGCTGAGGCAACTTAAAGCTTGGTCCATGTAAGTCTCACAGGTATAAATACATCTGCCCGGTCCAGTTTTCTTGAAAAAAACTTTTTTATAAATACTTTGAGTAAATCATTGTCTGATGCCAGATTGAGCTGAAATATTGTCCATTTCAACAACAAATATGGTCAACTCTGCAATGTCAACCTCTTTGAGAATTTTAGAGGAACAAAACTAGAATCTGAGACCAATTTTCAGTCTTGTAGTCTTGACATAATGTCTTGTGTAAATTTGAGACATTATGTATTCAAGTAATAAATGCTGAAAAGCAAATCAGGCAATTTTAAAATGACTTAAATCATCTTTCCCAGGACCCACTTACAACTTCCTAAGTCAATCTTCATCTAAATCTATGGAAGTTAATTTTAATTCTTTCTACTTATCTTTTACATGTATCCCAAAATTGTCAAATGTTTGTTCAGATGCATTAAGATTTGTAGTCACATAAAAGGGTCACAGTAAAATGTATAGACCTATGTTTTATAGTTTTGTCTGAACATTGTCCTCCTTTCAACGTTGCTTGGCAACTGTTGACCTGTTGATCCAGAGTTGTCTCCCTTGAGTCAAGGGAATTTGATTGGCTGATCACTTGATTCTGTCCCACCTCCATATCATTCCATCATCAGTGACAGCCAATAGGATGTTTCCATCTTTAGACAGGGCTGTTTGACGGATGGCGACAGAACACTTTGCATGAGACAACTTTGTAAATCTGAAAAGAAATCGTCTGTGTAGTCAACTGATGCTCGAGGAGGAGAGATGTTACAGTGTTGTCAGCAGATTACAGTTATATCATAGCTGACTGGGAATAATCCCCAGTCTGACCCTGACATATAAGGGGTTGAGTTTAGTTTTACGCTGTACTCAGCTATATTATAGCTTTATGATGGCAGTCTGTAAATAATCGAGTCTGGACCAGACAATCCAGTGATCAACAGCATGAGCACGGATCTGTGCAATGGGGAACCGATGACATGTGTCAACTAAGTCAGCTAGTCTGACCACCTGATCCCGTTAGTCACTTGAAAGCATGAACAGCACATAGCTGGGTCAGGGTGACACACAATTAGTAAGGTCTCTTAAGTGTAAGTAACTGGTATCAGGGAATGGGATTTGGCAGGGATGGGGTTGAGGGGGTGATATAAATGGGGGTTGGGGGTGTCATGAATAAATGAAAGGAGGTTGCCAAAATTCATCACAAATATGGGGTTAGGTCGGAAAAAACATGATATACCCATTTAAGAGACTACCTATCACACACCCCACTTTACCTAAGGCCAGACCAATTTTATTTCTTGTTTTACGGATCCGCCTGTCATATTTTTTCAAGAATAAGAAAAAAAAATTAAAATTAATTTCCCCGCTCAAAAAATAAAATCCTAAGGTTTTTATTGGCCAAAAATGTAAGCTTACAAAAATAAATGTTTAGATTGTTTTTTTGCCCCATACACACTTCATAAATTGCCAAAAGTAAAATACTTTGAGTATTTAGAAGGAATATTACTTTGACTGGTGATTTTATTTTTATTTTTTTCCCTAGTGCCTTTAGGTTTTCTGGACCACCGCCATATAGCTGGAATATTGCTGAGTGCGGCATAAAACTCAACTCACTCACACACTTTAGGTTTTTTTGAGGACAAAAATCTGTAAAACAAGAAGTAAAATTGGTCTGGCCTTATTAGGAGTTGTTTATACAAACATTTTTAAGACCTTTCCTGCTGTGGGACCCCAAAAGGGAAACTGAAGATCTCTACTTAAGCAATATGAAGCATAGGGAAACTATTCCCAGTGGAAGTATGTGTGTGGTGCAGGCAGATAGAGGATATTTTGATACAGATGTCACCAAATTAATACATCCACTACATGCAGAACCAGTAACCAGTGTTGCACCATGACTGGGTTCCTGTCCACTGAAACTAACAGTCTTGGCGAAAACCCTGTTTGAGCCAGGCTGTGGCCAAATTCTCGTGCTTAGACAGCAATAATCGTGGCATTCATTGGTCCTGAATGTCAAATGGAAACAACTACAGTTCCATGAATGAAGTTTGTCTGTTTAATAAAACTTGTAACGATTTTTACTGCCCAAAGCAAACTTTTAAGTTACAAACTGTTGTTGATCTATATCAACATTTTAATTGATTGATGTTTTTATTCACGTACAGGGGCCGCTGGCCCATTACAGGTACAGAGCATGATAATGGCTGTTTGACATCTACACTCTTAATTAAGAGCATACAAGCAGCTACAACCAAATCTGAGACTTTCATCCCTCAGCAGACAGACAACTCACCTGCACAGTGTTGGGTCTTCTACATCCAGGTCCCACACAAAGATCTTTCCCACCTGGTTTCCTAGTGCCATTGTCTACAAAACAAATACTCACATGTCAAACCTTGTGCATAGCGCTGCACTACTAGCATCGTCTAATGGTACTTCCTATCTCCAGCCATCTGAATGCACCATAATCAATGTGTTCTAATGAGAAGAGGTTGGCACCAAGGATGTAATCTTAATTAGATTGCGGCTATGGCAAACATTCGGAATCTTATAGCCTACTAGGACATGAAGTGAAAAACATCTATGTATCTTTCAGCATTCAGGGACTGAAATCCTTATTACCAGTGGTGTATCCAGGGATTTACAAGATGCAAATTCCTGCATCATATACGCATAAAAATTGACAATGGACGCAACAAAATATATCAGCGCATCCACAGGGACTCAGAAAAAGTCCAAATACTTTTTTGTAAAAATTCCAATCAAGTGACAATAACTTATCACTGAGCTTGCTACTAGTTGGGTTATAGCATTATTTGCAATTTAATTACTGTAACAATGTGATGATCATGATACATAATACAATAACAGTATGTATAATAATATTTAAGTGTCTGGGACCCCCATTTTGTTGTCCAGTGCCCCTGAAAATTAAGAGTATGAGTACCAGGGACCCTCAAATACAGGATTCCATGTAAATCCCTATGTATCTGTTCTGGAATTAGTGAGAACAAACATTAATCACTTTGATGCATAACTATTACATACTGACAATAAACACTCCCTATGTTAGTGACATGCAATGACTTCTCCCTGCAAAGCATGTTGAGAGTACCGGTAGTATGCATGATAAATGAAAAACTAGTCAAGTTATTTCTGCATACATTGTATTCAGATACATTATTACCTAATAATAAATGAAGTCATTGGTATTTTTTCAAATGATACAAATTTAAATCCAAAACAAGGCTCCAGATAAGGGCCGTTTCGGCGTATGTACGGATATAAAATAAGCACGATACGGTAGGAAATATTTTAGAAAACGTAGCAGATACGCACCACAGCAATGGTGTACGGTCTTAGAATCATTTACAGACATATTTATCTGAATTTTTTGGTTTATTGACCTTTTTACACAAGAATAAAAATGTTGTGGTGCACATATGAAACGAAACACAAGATTACTGATACTCCATTTAATTCCATTCAATACTCTAAATGTACTTTTATTGTTTTCCAGTACTCCTATATTGAAAAAATAAGGAATACGTACTCCTGATCATGAAAAAATATCTGGAGCCCTGCCAGAATCTTCAATATCAAGCTCAAAAATCCTGAAAACAGCATCACATGTCCTGCCCCTTACCTTCTGATAGTAGTCAAGACAGAATCGCATGTACCAGATCTCACACTCCCTGTACTCGAACCTGTGTAAGATGGACACGGTGTTGTCAGATGCCTTGATGTTGGTGTCCGTGTAGTCCAGACTGGCAGGCTTCCAACAGATGATGCTGTTCTCACATGACTGAAACATTCGGGATTGAAGTGCGTCAGAAAACATGTTATTTAACAAATGATGTCTCATGCTTCAACAATAGTTCCCTATATCCAGAAAGCCTGTCCAGGAACCTCCATGGCAAAAATTGCATAGAATGACGGTTTGGTTTAGATTCTTACTCCGTTATCAAGTTAATAGTGACTATATACAGTTTGGCATATGAGAAACTGAGACCAGGTGTTCAGGAGTGAGGGACAGTTGTTCTACATGATGGTCAGCATTATTCTATCTGTTCCAAGACAGTTTGTGAAGATTCAGGACTTAAAGACAGGTCAGTAATTCATCAGTGAATTATCACCACGCATACGTCCCAGTGAATGAGTCAGTATGATCTCATGACACTTTAAACTATATTCCAGTGACATCACAACCAGAGATGTCAAAAATGGGCTTAATACATAGTGCCTAGGTACGGAATCAAACTCTGGTCTTCAGTGTGATAAGCGAACACCTCAACTACTAGACTACCCCACTGACCCCTTAAGTGTTAGAAATGCATTATAATATATACCTTCAGAACATATATAGAATTGTATATTTCTGACACTGGTGATATTAAGCTATCTAGAAATAATTGAGTGTGCGCATGAGCGCGCGCGTGCACGCACACACACACACACACACACACACGGTTGAAAGTATGAGCTAAGATTTAAACCTACAACCAAGAAATTATCATCCAAGTCACAGCTTGACCCAAGTCACACTGCTCTTGGGACCTCCGATAACAAGTAATCAGTCCTCCCTAATAGGGCATACAAACCTTTGAAAGGACAAAGTTTCCAAGCCACTTCACACAGTCTACATAGTTCCTGTGAATGTCCCGTGTTGAGAAGTCGGGGAAATGGTTGGAGACGGTTGGGAATGGACTGCAAAAAACATGTTTATTTTACAGGGATCAACCACATATACCAGGGTCTTTCGATTTGTAAGTGATTGGGCTTATCAGGCATGCCTTTTACGTGTTTTTGGTCATGAAAATGGGGGGTTCCAAGGGGAGACAACTGGACATACAGGGTAAACTGTTATGGTGGCTAAATTTGAACTGCTCTAATAATTCAAACATACCTTAAGACTAGCAGTGAAAAATATTTGCATCCATCCTGAATTTTTAGACAGATACTACGACACATGCTTTCCACCTGCTTAATCATGTTATCATGCCAAAACCTTTTGCTTACATTCTTAAATAAAACATTGCAAGAATTACTTAAGATAGAGACAATTTTTTCATGTTCGTGATGAACTCAGTCATGAATACATCACTGATATGTGACAGGTAGACGACATCAATAGAAAATTGTAACAGTCCACACAATATGTAGGTCAGGTACAGTTTCATGAAATCAGGTCTTCTGCCATGAGTCAATACCTGTCTGAGAAGGGTATGGAGTAAGAGCGAAAGATTTATATAAATTGGGATAAGCTGTATGTGTAACGTGACAATGATAGGAATGAAGTAGTCCTTTCTGATTTTCACTAGTCTCAGTAATAAGATAATGGTGTTCAGTTGTTTTTTGTTTGACCCGATGACTTAGTTTGCAGAAAAACATCACATGGTATTCACATGGCTATCAATCCCTGTTTGGCATACATCAAAAGAGTGCACTGATTTACATGTTATTTTTGGCAGGGTTGTAAGTGTAGGATGCTAGGACTGCATCGTGGAACATCTCTGTGTCTATCTTCCACATCTTCAGGGAGTGGTCCATCCCACAAGACACGATGCGAGACCCATCAATGTTGAAGTCCTGTAGAAGCAGCATCATACAAAAACAGATTATAACACATGCACCAGTGTCATACAAACTATATTAAAGCACTCATTTACCACTGTTTCGTCCATAAAAACATGGGTGATTCATAAATTCTTCCACAAGTTTTTTTTAAATCATCTTAATATACATGCGAGGGTAATACTTTCTGAATTACCCATTATTTCTAAATCCTTTTAAACTCAATTTTAAAAACATGTACTTGTCACAACAGCCCTAAAAAACCACAACTGTTGAATAACATCAGCTGTGATATATGATGCACTGACCGCGCTGAGCACCTCATCCCGATGTCCGTCGACCCCGCCCAAGATCATGACACACAAATCAGTCTTGATGTTCCAGATACGTAGCGTGTGATCTGATAAGAAAAGACAAATTTATTTGTGAAACTGCTGGGGAATAATCATTACAAACAATATCCACATATGATAGCAAGGTGCTCCTTGTTCACAGTCCTGTCGGTAACTTAGGATTAGACTAGGTCCACAAGCCCTATCTCTGGAGTAAGACTTCACGCTTTCAAGCATCAATGACATGGATTGTTTTCCAAGTCATAACTTATTTATTCGCAGGCTGCTGTGATACAGATGGAATTTTGCTGACAACCACAGAAATACTTTACACTCTCATCATTTAAATGTTCATGTTTGTTACACATAATCACAAAGTTCCTTTCACGATATCATGTACTTATATAATTATAACTGGCTGTATCTAGATCAAATAAACTTATAGCACTTCACATAATTATAAATTATTCATCATATTTCCAAATTTAACAAATGTTCAACATCAAATCACCTTTACTGACAGACAGCAGTAGGTTGGGGTCCCGAGGATGAAATTTCAATTCATTTACTGCATTTCCGTGACCAATAAAGTGCTGAAATGGAATCAGGTTTGCTGGTATATTGCATTGTCATCCAGGAAACAAACTAGCAATATTAAACACGATAAGTATATGACTCACAGACAGAATAACCAATCAGATTCTTTTGGACAAAATATCCCAATTATCTCCCCTTGCCTACCTTGATACACTGCATGGCTAGTGGGCTGATGATCCGAACAATCCCTCGCAGACCGGCCGCCGCCAGCAGAGGCTGCCCCACCTCGTCGTAGGACCAAGCACAACAGTAGAAGTTTTCATCATTCTCACAGTCAAGGAAAACTAATACTGACTGCATCCAGATTGAACTTACATGACAGTAAAACTATTTTCCCACTCTTCAAAGAAGCAGGCTCATGCTTGTTATATACATCATTCGGCTGACTTCGCCAACTAGTCCAAAGTCTAAGATTTATTTGGTCTAGAAATCACAACAGTCTACATATTAGCATCAAAATCAAATGAAAATGATGTCAAGAGACAAGTTAACAAGTAGAAGTTTCGTTCTTCACCAGTCTTTATACACCTCCAGTCTTTATAAACCAAGTTGTGACGTCACTCTATTGTCTTGCCAGTTCTCCTTTTATTAAGTAAACCTCTACAATTAGTTTCGCGGACATTCTCCATGAAATCCCGTGGATTTTCTACAGAATTGCCTGCACCCGGGGATTTTCTGAGGAATAGCCCTTGTCTTTGAATTATTACTTGTTTTGAATATATTACTTGGTCTTGCTATCACTGAATACGATTGTAAAATATCACATTATTGAAAACTTCCAATGTATAGTGCTGATACCTGGTTTCGAACCTGCAACCTTCGCTTTCTAGCTTGGCGGTTTTATACACTAGGCTATGAAGGATCGCCGTGAAGAATGAGATTGTTTGTCAGTATGAACCATGTGTTCCTCAAGACGGGTTGTGCGGGCAGCACACGTGCAGGACACGGGTAGCGTGTGCAGAGCACGTGCATTGCGTGTGCAAGACAAGGCGTCAGGCGCCAGTCCCATCCCAGTTGATTTCAATAGTAAATACCAAATATTAAAATTATATTTAAAGTATATATCTTCGGTCGGTTCATAAGTTGGATCAAAAGCTCTCCTTGGTTATGTTTGAAAAAGTAAGCCCTTGGCCTCGGGAAATCGGATCGGGCCTGTCGCCCTCCTCAATTTCCCTCTGACGTGGGCTTACTTTTTCAAACAAAACCTCAGAGTGGGCTTTGATCCTTTACATATAGCCTTTTTTCCAGTCTTTGTGTAAGCGATCATTACACTGAGATGTTTACAATGCAAGCTGGTTCTCCTTAGACACATTTCCAAGTATCGTTCTTCCCAGTTCCCAATTAGAAATTCACACTTGCTCATTTTTAGTAAGCAATGTATTTGATATATCTCCAGTAGCCATGAACTGTGTGAAGGATACTGCAGGATCTATGTACGCCTGAAGGACCTTCACCTTGCCATTATCCAGGCATTCGTATATGGTGACCTGTAACATAGCCAGGCATAGTTTGAATTCAACAGGAACATCTAGCGTATATGGTAGAGAAGTGCTTCAAAGCCAGGTTTCATTAGCTATTTATCCCTGAAAAAGTCTAAACTTGATTCCCAAACAACATGGGCTCAATCAATATTCCTGAGAATAAGCGTCTCAGTTTACAGGTTGAAATTAACCTGTAGAGAACAACTGCGAGACGGTGCCACTGAAGCTTTTCAATGGTGTTGTTTGACTGGCACTCTAGAAGTTCTATACTTCAGCTATTGGCAATTTATTATTGTTCGATGACATGTTATTAAGGTCACCCCTAACTTTTAACATCAAAGAATTAACCAATATTGGTGTTTGATTTTTATCAAGAAAAAATTTCACAGCAGTGACAAGTCCAAAGCATTTCTAACCTTCATTATTCATTTTACGATGATTTTCATCTAATCAAATTATGACATACACTGATTAAATTTTGGTTATGAGAAACTAAAGAAAACCAATATAGCATTGATTCTTACCCTATTACAACCAGTTGTGGCAAACATGACAGGCTCTCCATCGCGGACATTCATGTTCACCTGAATACCAAATATGGGCTGACCATGGTCTTCCTGGAAAGGAAGGCGTCTTTCACATTAAAATTTGTAACATTCATGTAAAATGACACTCCAATTTGTTATACATCTTAAATTCCCCAAGAAGCCTGTGAATTAACTTGTAAGCTTGATTACAATCACGGCAGAAGAGTATCACATGTTAAGTATAAATCAATCATTAGACCTTACGAGAGCTCTATGAGGTCAGAGTTAGTACACATTATCAGCCATCACATTTATGGCCTTTCAGTGGTATTTTCAAGGCCAAATCAACCATGTTAAGGAGCTATAGATACACATATAACACATAGGTAGTGAACACTACAAGGTTGTTGAAAAGTGGGACCAATCATTAAAGGGAAATAACTCTAAGCTTCATCGTTTCAATGGGAAAGTTTTGCTCTGCGATTGAGATTAATTAACACCCACTGTCATTGCTAGGTATTATTATGTATAATTATGTTTAAGTTCCCTGTAAAATAATAACCATGATAACTTAACAAGTTTTATCAAATAAAGGGCCTTTTGGGGCAAATCACTGGCAATTAGGGCCTTTTCATGGCTAAAATGATTTTAGGGTCCTTTTAGGGTAAAATGTTCAAATTTCGGGCTCTTGTCAAGCCTAGAAATGTCTTTGACCATAACACTACTTGCTTTGAGGAAGTTAGTACACTTGTACTGCAGCTTGCACTTCTTCCATCCCTTCTTCATCCTTCCGATACTCCCCATCCTTCGAGACACCAATGTGGGTGTGTCACTCCGCGATGACTCCTCTTCCTTGGTGCTTGTTGTGCTTGATATCTCGTCCTGTTCAAACACATGCAAACATGAAATTGATGAATGCTGTCTTTCAAAGGAATTTAGAAGCTGGACTGACATGAATACATGGATGCTGTTTTCCAGGATGTCACTCTGCACTCCTAAAGATATCTGAGTGTACTCATGGGCATATAAGTGTGAAATAAGGACAGTTTTTATCAATTTTATTGATCGATATCAAGTTGTGGTATGTCTCTTAAATCAATTATTTACCATTTTAACAGTGAGTGAGTGAGTGAGTTTAGTTTTACGCCACACTCAACAATATTCCAGCCGTATGGCGGTGGTCTGTAAATAATCGAGTCTGGACCAGACAATCCAGTG
>VKKT01001372.1:124586-135360 GCA_008038995.1 Haliotis laevigata | reverse complement strand
GATATTAAACAACAGACATAACAACTACAGATAATGCTCTTTGTTTCCTGCAGATGTTTCTCCGGTCATGACGAGATGGTCGCAGCTTGTGCCTTTACTCCAGACAGCTACTTCGTCGTGTCGGGGAGCACAGATGGACATCTGCGTGTGTGGGATGCCAAGTTTGGACACGGGCGTGAGCTGGCGTACGAACTAGATGGCCACGATCTTGGTGTGACCTGCTGTGAATTCTCCCCCAAATATGGATCAGCTGGTAAGTTTGATGACTCAATCTGAAAAAAACAACCCAATCATGTTTTTGTCAATGGGGCTCCAAGACAGGGACAAACAGATACCCAACCAGTCCTCAGCTGAGCTGTATTAAGTCTAGTGGTTGCAGCAGCAGCAGCCTCGGGTGCATGTAAATAACTCCCAAGACACTTCTTTCAATTATTGATTCACTTTGATGGGTTTTCTGTTTTTATAGCCTTGGAATTGTTGTTTTCTCATTTGAACGTTGTTTGCCCAAATTATCAACTTCAAACTTATCATGTTTACTCTTATACCAGTTTATGCTTAAGACTTAAACATTTTAATGGATTATCACAAATCAAATCAGTGACGTGACACATTCATGGAGAATATTAGACATCAAACAGTCCTCCTTAGGCTGTGTGCCCAAAGGTATCCTCTCCTAAAATATTGGGATCAGTGTTTCTAGTTATATAATGATATATGCCATGGTATGATGTCAAATGTTATTTCTGAAATAGATTACGTCACCACAGTTTCATAATAGTCAAATCTTTAGATGATACTGGGCATATAACATGGACAATAGAAGTAAAAAATATATACTTTACAGTACAGATTGGATATAGGGGATAAATTGCGATGTTTGTTTTGTGAATACTTTTATTCAGTATGCGCTTTGAGCATTCCCCTTGTGGATGGATACAGCGCTTTATAAATACTCATTATTATTATTTAGATATATATCATTAAGTCGAGAAGCTTGTAATGTAAATACTTCTATTCAGTATGGATGAGGATATGTGTGATTAAGTCGAGATGTTTTTAATCTAAATATTTATACAAATTTGATTAAGAAAAGATTGTCTGATACCTTGCAGAATCATGACAGTTGTCTATGAATTATTCATCGAAATACATCTACTGTGTTATAAGCTTTCAGGGTTAGAAGCTGATTTGGTTTTCATTTGTCTGCAATAACAAACTGCTACAGAGGCAATCTACAAGGAAATGTGACTAGTCCTTCCTTAATTTTACTAGCCTCAGACTATCAGACTTACGTTAATGTAAACTGCATTTATTACAAACATACTTTTAATGAACTGGCCGATATAACCAACTTTTGGGGTCCAGGCTTGTCTGTCATACAATTTACAAACCCTGAAGCAAATATATCCAAGAAAACCCATACTAGTTAGAATATGCGTCAAGTTTAGATTACCACTCTGAAAATGAAGAAAGTCGAGTGTCCCGGCCAGTTGCTGTATATTTTAGTTGAAGTATGTATAATCAAGGACTGTTATATTTTTATAACAATCTGAAATTAGAGGTCCCTTTGAATTTGTTATTATGGTCGGTACTTTACTATGTTTACAAACCCTGCAAGCATAAACACTCTTCAATGCTCTTAAATGTGTTAAATGTGAAAATACATGTATTTTCAGGCCCCGATTTCTCGAAACAAACTTAAGTCTGAGTTTCGACTTAAGTTAGAGTTTTTACTCAAATTTGAGAAAATGCATTTCCCAGAATAAACTAAAATCGATAATAAATTCAAACATAGTAGACAATTTGAGTTTGGTGGATAGTTGTTTGGGCTCTTTTATTTAAAAAATGCAGTTGAGTTTAAAATTCAGCTGTTTCAAACTCAGTTTGAAATTTGAGCAAAAACTTAAGTTTGTTTCGAGAAATCGGGGCCTGATGTCCTTAGACATTTGAAAGTAGTTTTCTTGATTTAGATGCTGTAATTATTAAATAGCTGTTCAAACTGTTTATGATGAGCGAGTTAAAATGTTCACAAGCAAATCACAAATGTAACGCAATATGTAAAAGCAAAATTATTATTCATACCCAATGACAAGGAGTATGGCTATGTATACCTTGCAAATCTTAAGGCCTACTTTGAAATGTGTTTTGAAAAGGAGATGCATATTACACTTGCCTATCACATTACACTGACTGTTGCATGATAAAGACAAGGTATTTCCCTAACAACTGTTTCAGAACAAGAACATGGATGTCATCATATGATTATGTGTACATAATGTAACACTGCCTTGTATTTACATTAAGCCAACATGTTGCAAATACTAGAAACCATGGATGTAAACTGTGACCTTAAAATCATTTGTACAGACATTTCGCCTGGAGACCTTACATTTAGTATGGTATCTATCTATTTCTCATTCATACATAAAACAGGTGTGCTATACATTCATGTGTAATTGTATGGATATTATCAGTGAGGGTTATCAGAATACATGTCCTATATAACTGATGAAGAGTGGAATTATGATGTGCTTAGTCAAGGGTGGAAATAACCCATTGCCCGACGCCCGAGTCCAGTGTTTTTTTCTGTTGGGCAAGCAAATTTGTATATCACACTGTACCGGTGTCCAGTTGATATTCCAATGTTAATTATGTTGATTATTTAAAAAAATCAACAAGAAAACGTCCGGTATAGTGGAAAAATTATCAGGGCAAGCGATTTTACATGTGCCACTGTACCGGAGTACACTAGCAATTTAAAAGTTATTTCCATACCCTGGCTTAGTGCATGAACTTGAAGAAGACCTACATGTGATGAATAGATCAAGTTTGGTTATGTGTTGTTCTAATCATGCTAGAACACGCAGACATGCTGAAAGATGTAGGAATGTATGGTATGGAATCTATGCCTACAATATGTACAAATGGCAATTTATATAATGTATATATTCAGGGAAAATATGAAACATATGGCTAAAGTGATTTGTATCGCTCAAGGTATTCAATGACTCAGCAGATATTTTCCTATTCAATACATCTACTCAGTTATCATGTAGATAGTATTATTATTTTTGAAAGCTGGCTGTAATTCAGGTTTTGTTATGATGTTGCCATGGTAAACATGGTAAATGACAGAGTAAGGTTACTGAAATACACACCCCTCTACACCCCTCATTACAGGAATTCCTGCATCCTATACGCATAAAAATTGACAATGGACACAACAAAATTTATTAGCGCATCTACAGGCACGCAGACAAAAGTCCAAATACTTTTTGTAAAAATTCCACTCAAGTAACTATAAGTTATCAAAGAGTTTGCTGCTAGCTGGGTTATGGTATCATTTGCAATTCTATTACTGTAACAAATAATGTGATGATCATGATACACAAGACAATAACACTATTAATAATTATATTTAAGTGCCTGGGACCCCCATTTTTTGTCCAGGACCCCTGAAATTTAAGAGTATGAGTCTCAGGGACCCTCAAAAAAAGGACTCAAGGTAAATACCAGTCTACACTAGCAGATTTGATAGGGGCAGTGGGATAGCCTAGTGGTTAAAGTGTTCGCCCGTCACGCCGAAGACCCGGGTTCCATTCCCCACATGGGTACAATTGTGTGAAGCCCAATTATGGTGTCCCCTGCCGTGATGTTTCTGGAATATTGCTAAAAGTGGCGTAAGACCAAACTCAGTCAGTCAGTCAGTCAGATTTGATAACACAGGGACAAGAAAAGAATGTTATTGTATTTTTCATGATACTTTCATGATTATACCTTCTCTGTATATGTTTTGCATGAAAGCATTATCGTGATTAAATGAATGACAAATAATGATGAATGAGGACTATCTTTTCTGTTGGGAGTCTTTTGTGCTTGGAGCCACAGTAGGGTTCAAAATGAAGATGGGTAAACTTGAGGAAGGGCTTGTGACAGTTCCGTGTGGACTAGCAATTTGATCATGAAATAGATGGAGATTTTGCATGTTAGTGAAAATTAGAATTTATTTCTAACCTTGCAACATGTGCACAGGGTAGTAATCATGCTTATCTCAACAATTTTGATTTGAAATGGACTAATGATTTCGCAGGTGCCTGATCATCTTAATCTTCTAATGATGAATATATTGATTCTCTGTTGTAGTGAGAGAATGAGTGAGTAAATATCTAGAGGCACATCGACACATTTCATCCATACCGTGACTTGTAGTAGAGTTGTGTTGATTTTAATGTTGCATTTTGTGTGGCATTGTAAATATGTATCATGTATGTTGCTGTATCAGCCATCACTTGTCTGATAATGGTGTTAAAAGCTACAACTGAAACATTGCTATTTTTGTAGCCGTGGCAACATACAAGTTGAACCTCCACCCTATCTTGTCATCAACTACATGTCCAACTAAATGCCACTGTTTATGTGGAAATCATGTTTGTTTATGTGAATTGTTGATGTTTGGTTCAGGAGAGAGAGGTAAATACTGTAATAGGTCTTGATGAAACGGTTGTAGCCTGGGATCAATGGCTGCCCACTTGACCACGCTGGATCCACTGGGTGACAGTGCAAAGAGGCAGCTTTGGCTTCTTGCCATATTGAAGAGTTCTGTCATTTTCTGATAGTCATTTGAATAATTGCCACCATCCTTTTCTATTTTTTATGTTCAAATAATTTCTTTAACGTGTGCTGAAATATCATGGTCAGCTCAAAACCAGAATTTTTTAGACCTGTTGAAATTTGTGTGTTAATGAAGAATTGATGATCAAATTGAGCATGAACCTTCATAGAGTGAGAGCCAAAAAAAGTATGGTATGAACATTGCAGCTTGTGATAAAAAGCTGTGTATCATGTTAACTTCAAATAAGAAAACTATTTGCTCTTCAACAAATGAAAATATTCAGTAGAAGTGCTTTAATCATCTGGTTATGTTTCCAAACATCCATATTGTATGGGATCAGTGTTCGAAAGACCTGCCTTCCCGGGACGGATTATTTTGACACGGATTGCCAGATTCTCAAATTCAACTGCCATATGATCGGGTTAAAATTTAGACATGTGTATGAAGATATTTTGTGGGCAGGTAGGTTGGCAGGGCAGGCAAGTTTTACATCCTACCAGCCCTGTGGTCTGGCTGACATTTTTGGGATATCTTGCTCACTATTAATCTTGTTTCTCTGGGATTCCATCTTGAATTGGTCCCCATCTGTTATGCAGTTGACGTAATGTCTTGGGTGATCAGGCTGGGTAATCTGGTTGATTTGATGTCATCATATCTAACTGTGTGAATCTTCCTTATCACTGGATTGTCTGCTCATGATTTGAATATGAACATCCTGACATAATATTACCAAGCAGTGTCAGACAACAAACAAAATACTGTCAGTGTACTAGGGCTGTGCAATATAACCGGTTTACCGGTTCAAACATGATAACGATGCGTATTGCGATACGCTGATCGAAAATCGGTATTTTGACTTGCATTCGGAAAACTTTGTAACACTCGGAAATCGTCGGATATTTCCTTGTTTCATTTGTGCCAAATATTATTTACATTTTTATTTTATCACGATTAAAAGTTTTCGATAAAGCTTAATCAAGCATAGTGATTTTGTTGTGTTCATGGATTTTGTTGTGTTTTGATAATAAATATAAGTAGTTTTTTTGTTTAAGAATATTTCTCTCAGTATATTGCAATAGATATTGCAACATATGCTTTCCAATCGCAATACATCGCAATATGAAAATTCTCTGCAATACCCACCCCTACAGTGTACACAAGCAATCGTAAAGTAAGTATGTGCATATGTGAGTAACGATCAGCCAGAGACACTCTTCAAGTTTAAGTTGGTTGGTCTGTTGTATAACGCCACACTCAGCAGTATTCCAGCTATGTGGCGGTGGTCTGCAGGGGTTCAAAACCCCCATCGTCCGACGCCCAGGACAAGTCAGTTTTCATTTCGGGCAATCAAATAATGGTATATTACTTGTCAAAATGTAGCTTTTAAATTTCGCAATGATGATAAAGTAGTGTTATCTTTCTTTGCTATTTATCACTTTTCAATAAATAGTCCAGTGAACATTAACATCAAATACCATGTTGGTTTATTCTTTCATAATAACATCATCATAATTATGTGATAATATCAGGGCTAGTGGAATATTGGTAAGGACAAGTTACTTTCTTAACATCAATTGCCCTGTGGCAAGTGGCTTTTTAAATAATTTTGAACCTCTGGGTCTGTAAATAATGTACTGATAATTAGCATGAGCATCGATCTAGACGATCAGGATATGATGACATGTGTCAATCAAGTCAGAGAGGCTGACCACCCGATCTCGCTAGTCGCCTCTTGAGACAAGCATGGGTGCCTCAAGTTTTACAGTCAAAGAAGTAAGGTGTTCCTGTGAAGTACTTTAATCTAATTAATTCAGTCACTGTGATGTCAGATTCTGTGGCACCCTGTGGAGTGTGAATAAAGCAGTCTGTAATATCTCCCAAGCAAGATGGTTATTGCCAGTCATTAATTTAAAGACTAAACTAGAGAGGTCTTATTTCTTTATGGCTCAGCGTCAGGCACTTATAGAGTATAATGTGGGCTGCTATTAGTTACAGATTGTAGATTTGCGGTTACTACAATTTTCAAATTGGGCATGGAATATATTTGGGACAAGAAATCAACTAACATAATACATGTATATTTCAAATTTTATGAACTACAGCAAGCTTGGTGATATACATGATACATGGTAGTTTTCTGTACCCGATTATGTAATATTTTCCTCATCATGACTGGCAGTGTAACTTCATATTATTGATGTGCGGTGTAGAGTTAAACCATGTTTGGCTTTCTTGATTTTCTGTTGGCATGCTGGGTCATATTGGCTTACAAAGTTGCAGTGGAACACACTATCAATGATTGTTTTGTCTCTCCCCGATTGTCACATTTTTTCTGTATCACAATGAGCAGTGTGGCTTCATAATATTAATTCATAGTGTGGAACTAAACCTTGTTAGACTTTTGTAATTTTTTTTAGTATGTTGGCTGTCCCTGATTTATGTGTTTAGTTTAGTTTAGTTTAGTTTAGTTTTATGTTCGCTTGTGACGCCAAAGACCCGGGTTCGATTCCCCACATAGGTACAATGTGTCAAGCCCATTTCTGGTGTCCCCATGGTGATATTGCCTGAACATTGCTAAAACATGCGTAAAACTAAACTCACTCACAGATTTACTTAAAATGTGCGCCTGTTCACCCAACAGTGGGTGCAGTTAGATGGTAATTTGGCTGTTGAGCTTCTGGTGTCGTACTGACAGCTTGGCTTGTTTATTCCTCAGCTAGCGGAAGATGAAAATTGCGTGCACACTGGTCCATTGACCGGGGAAATTATGTCATCGCTGTGATTGCGCACCCGAGAAGAGTCTTAACCCAATATGATATAAAATACCAGTGCAAAACAATACTCAGTCTTGCCTATCCTCAGAATCAAATTCCATTTAGTGTAAAGAGAAAAATAGCTGTGACAATTATATCAATAGATCGTTGAAAATCAGTGAGGACACCAGGTGTTCGCAGAAAGGGCAAGCGTGTCCGGTCCTACTGGTAGTACCCGCCATTCCTAAAATGTGTCTATAAATATGAAGTACACTACATTATTATGATCAATATTCTCAAACTCGAGTACTTACCTTTCCAGGACTATAATTATTTATGTGTTAATGATATAAAGTTTATTTCTCATTCATCATATTTCAGCTTCTCAGGAGATGTTTGCTCTGATGTTTGCGTCTTTAAGAAACATTATGATAGCAAATGTTTCTGTGATCGTGCAGACAATTTGCTTTATTGATTTCTCCATTTCCTTCAAGTGTCTGTTCAGAATGTTATTCTTTCAAGACAGTTGTTTGAAGTTGGGTTGCTTTTTTGCTGATAAAGTATTTCCGTATATCAGAATTTTACATCAACATGTTTAATCATGGGAAAAACATACCACTTGAGACTTTCAGGGGTGGAAATAACTTTAAAATTGCTAGTGTACTCCGGTACAGTGGCACATGTAAAATCACTTGTCCTGATAATTTTTCCTCTATACCGGCCTATTTTCTTGTTGATTTCTTAAATAAACAGCATAATTAACATTGGAAAGTCAACTGGACACTGGTACAGCACGATATGAAAATTTGCTTGCCCGACAGAAAAAAACACTGGACTCGGACATCGGGCAATGGGTTATTTCCACCCCTGACTTCCTGTTTTCAGTTTGTAAATATTCCAGAAGGATGGCGTGATCTAGTTCACAACAACCTGAAAAACAATTTTCCTACATAGCAAAGCCACTGGGGGCACACAATGCACAATACATCTCGTATATTGCCTCATTTTGATGCAGATCATCAAATATATAGGTCTGCAAGACAATTTGTAAGAATACAGAGAGAATGTCAGTTGATTCAGTTTCTTTTCCTACTGAATATATCAACACAAATCAATAAGTAAATGAAACTTTGTGACAGTTTAAGGGAGTTTTGAGCATTTATCAAAAGATACAATTTTACGATTTCTATTTATCCTCGAAATCATTCCTTCAATGTTTTATGTTTGTAAACAGTAATCACCAGTGTCTTGTCTGTAAAACTCACAGCTGACAGATGTGGCAGAGATGAGTGATGAGATGTCATGGTAACTGATGGTGTCACAATAACCTTCAGTGCAGTATGATTGCAATATTAATCAAATATATGCTTGATATCACCCAAATGGTATCTAATGTGAAAGCCTGTACATAATAGAAAAATGATGGGAAAATAACATAACATCTTGATTCCAAAAGCTCAGTTAACAATCTTCAAAGGGATGAGTCGATAGAATGAAAAGATCTGAGTGATTTCCCTGAGTCAACGCATGTTGTTGTTGATCTGTACATGTAGCTTGTTTGCTGTTTAACTCCGTACTCAGCAATATCTCATCTATTTGGTGGCGGTCTGTAAATAATCGAGTCTTGACCATACAATTCAGTGATCAACAGCATGAGCATCGATCTACACAGTCAGCGAGCCTTACTATCTGATCCCGTTAGTTGCCTCTTACGACAAGGATAGGTTGATGAAGACCAATTCTAACGCAGATCTTCACAGATTTATCTGTACATGTAATTTCTTTATAAATTTACAAATCATGTATGGTAGTATACAATTTCCTTGTTAAAAAATCCCCATGAATTCTTTACTCAGAACCAATTCCAAAATGATCAGTGACAATAAGATGATTTGACATAATGGTTTCATGCATGATAACTAACCATGCTTACACATGCAAAAGACTTTCTATATATAACCTACCAATAAAGATTTCCAAACTACTCACCTGCAGACTGATGATATTCAAACAATGCATGGTAAAAGACATAGCAACAGTGAAAAAAAACATTATATAATGAGCATTGTGATCTACCTCTTAGAATCACATAAGAGCAAGGTAAATATTGAGTCAATATGCCCCATCTATTTCTGATGGAACAGTGTTTATCTACATGCGATTACTGAGTGTTATGTTTGCCTGCATATGAGATTCGGCCTTGTAGGAAAAGGGTGTGTTTAATCAGCTGATGCAAGCAGGTTATATTTCCCTGGAGAGATATGGAATGATGGATTCAGCTTCTGTCACCGTTGGATCAGAGTTGTTTTACGTCCTTTGTAAACATTTCACACGGCGTGATATCATGTTTCATACTGTTACTGATTTGTTTATTACAGCTTGATCACATATTGAAACCTTTCATGGCTATAAAAGCAATGTTTAATCTTCCCAAGGAAAAAAAGAAATAATGTGATAAAGAAAAAGAGAATTTAATCTGTGTACTTTTCAATCAGTGTTGTTTTATTTCTTTAATAGAGAAAGAACTCAAAGCTGTAGTTTTCAAAAGAATTTTCTCACCCTGGAGGTAGTACTCACTGCTTTGGGGTACAAACATCCCATTTTCACAAATTACCATTTTGTGCATTTTATCTCACTGTTTCTAACTGGGATTGTGTTAATAAACATGGCATGTTTTGAAAAGTGTATTTTGGAAACTGTTTGAAAATACATCAAAACTGCAGGTGATAACTTGTTTTCAGCCACCCTTGCTTGTCATATGACCATGTCATCACATCTCAGTTGTGTTAAAAATCAGTGCTCACTGGATTGACTGGTCAAGATTTGATTATGTACAAACTGTGGTAATTTAGTTGAAACATTGCAGACTGTCGTGTTAAACAAACAAAAACAAAATTAGGTTCACAAGAATGAAATGAGAAAAAAGCATGATGTTTTGAAACTCCAGAGAAGATTTAACTGTGAGTATATCCATGACACTATAGGTATTTTTTTACCATATGTTTCAGTTGTGTATATCAAAGGGTCATTATAACTAGGGTCAGAGGCATTGCAATATTCAAATATCACTCTAATTCTCAATGCCTCTAAAATAAGACTATTTGACACTTTAGGCATACTCCCTCGTTCATTATTGTCACAAGTCACAAACATGCATTTTTTTCTATTTCTCATTTTTATAAAAGTTTCTGATGATTTTCACACTGATTTGTGCCGTTTTCCTCATTTCTAACATTGTGCATGTCCTTTCTGCCAAAAAGGGCCTTTGTCATTACTTGTCCATAAGACCCGTGAAGATCTGGGGTAGAATAGGTCTTCAGCAACTAATTCTTGTCATAAAAGGCAAATATGCTTGTCGTAAAAGGCGACTAATGGGATCAGGTGGTCAGGCTCGCTGACTTGGTTGACA
>VKKT01001372.1:97839-108008 GCA_008038995.1 Haliotis laevigata | reverse complement strand
GCTCCCCACAACACATTATGAACCTTGTGAGCACATTGTGCTCCATGTCAGCACCTTCTGATGCTTGTCAGCACATTGTGCTCCCCACAACACATTATGAACCTTGTGAGCACATTGTGCTCCCCACAACACATTATGAACCTTGTGAGCACATTGTGCTCCATGTCAGCACCTTCTGATTCTTGTCATCACATTGTGCTCCCCACAACACATTATGAACCTTTTCAGTACATTGTGCTCCCTGCAACACATCATGAACCTTTTCAGCCTATTGTGATTCTCCTTGTGAGCCTACTGTGCTCCATCATCAGTTCTTTTTGATCATTTGTCAGTACAGCACCCATACCCTGCTGATGGGTTCACTAAAAGTGGAAACCATCTTGCCTTGTCCCATACTGGGCCTTTCTGTCATGTTGAACTGACTATGGACACAATTCAAATTCTGTTCAACCTAGTTTGAACTCAACTAATCAAAAAAGAAAGAGATACAGTCATAGAAGTTTAGTCATACTTTTAACTCATCATTTGTTCATATGTTTTTACAAATATATACGTGAACATTACTTCTATGAAATTCTTTGTAGATTGTTGTATCATGACAATCAGAGGCTTGATAAATTTACATTTTCCCCCATTTCAAAATATTGTTGTGTTGTTGTTGTAGCTTAGTGTAAATACTGGAATGAAAATATGTTCCTAGCTTTGCATTCTGCATTGAGATGTTTTGTTGACAATAGTGAACTTCAGAAATTGCAATAATTCACCTCTGTTGTATTTGCCATACATGTCATAGAGTCGGAATGAATTAAGTTCGTTTGTACCTGCTTATCTGTACGACTGATGATTTCCAACCAAAAACAGACATCCTGAAGACCACCTCTGTGGTGTGGTGGATGGTAGTGTCTGCTCAGAGGACAGAAGGTCATTGTTTTCATCCATGGCTGTGTCATACCGAAATATGGTATTCCTTGTTACCTAGCCTGGCGCTTGGCATTAAGGGGACAAAATAAGGACATGTTGTCTTGGATGACAGTACGCTATGTCGTATCGGAGTGGGATAAACCCCTGAAGATCAGGGTTAGAAGTGATCTTCAGCAACCCCTGCTTGTCGTAAGAGGCGACTAACAGGATCGGGTGGTCAGGCTCGCTGACTTGATTGACACATGTCATTGTATCCCAATTGCTCAGATTGATGTTCATACTGTTGATCACTGGTCTAGATTCGATTATTTGCAGATCGGCGCCATATAGCTGCAAAATGCTGAGTGCAGAGTAAAAGTAAACTCTCTCATTCACTCTGGTTGGGATATCTTTGTTCATATGAGACGAAGTGTCTCAGTAGGCTTGCACTGTAAATCCAGTGGTCGACATAATGAGCACAAGCAGCTAAACCACATCGCTTTAATATGTAACAGTCTTAAACATAAAATTAAAACCCACTTCACTTATCATATTTCACAACCTTAATGTTTATAATAATTCACAAGAACCTATTCCTAGATAGAGGTGTCCACTGTCAGCTTGAATGTCAACTTTTAAAGTAATCTGTAGTATACCCATGGAATCCAGTGATCCTATGATGTTGGGTAACAAAGGACCACCTTTAAATGACGTGAGTAGAAGTGTAGAATCATCTTGCAAAAATTAATGCATTTTGTTGGAGCTGTGTGTATCAAAGTATTGACGTTTATTAATTAATAGCATTAATGGTTTATTAATTAATAGCATTAATGGTTTTCGACCGTCAAGAAGTTGAGGTGATATTGTTTTTCTTGTTTTATGTTTTCCATCTAAGAAATTAGCAGTAATAATCACTGTGTAACCTGAAGTGACCAGTGTTGCCAAAAATGCCTTATTTTTTAATGATTAATTTCTATTTTGTCATCATTTGTTCTGTCTGGCTTTGAGAACTGTAAATATACCTTGTTGTTAATTGTTTCTTCCCCATATGGGTACAATGTGTTAAGCCCATTTCTGGTGTCCCCCGCAGTGGTATTGTAAAACTAAACCCACTGTTATTTCTTTCTAACTTTGACGTAACTTTCTCCTTGTATGTGTTTGTTTTGATTGTATCACATAAATGACTTCAAATTTCTTTTGTTACCTGTGTCAACTTTGTTTCCATTTTTATACTGTAATATATGAGTACTACAATGTTATTATTTTGTTAACAAGTAATACATTTTCTCTTATACCTTGTTGATCCTGACCACGATCTGTGTGGTGATTCCAGGTCAGATTGGTCATCACTAACTTATGATTGATGTGATCTGGTTTTCAGAATCAATTACTTCTTTGATGACAAAGTACCCCAACGAGTAGATAGTTGTCAATAATATCAATAACTAGATTTTCATAATATGGTTGGGAAACTGAGTGTGAGTACACATGCATACACATACACATTCTCTCTCTCTCTCTCTCTCTCTCACACACACACACACACACACATGCACGCGCGCACACACATACACACATGCGCGCGCGCGCACACACACACAAAAAAAACCCCAACTCATTAAGACCCATGGTAGGATTGGCCTCATTAAGACCCATGGTAGGATTGGCCTTCAGCAACCCATGCTTGTTGTAAAATGTAAAAATCGACTAATCAGACCAGGTGTCAGACTCGCAGTCTTGGTTGACACATGTTATCGTATCCCAATTACGTTGATCGATGTTCATGTTGTTGATCACTGGATCGTCTGGTCCAGACTCGATAGATTACACAGACCGCCACAATATAGCTTGAATATTGTTGAGTGCAGCGTCAAACAAAATCAATCATACTGTTGATCACTGGATTGTCAGATTCAGACTCGAGTATTTACAGACCTCCACCATATAGCTGGAATATTGCCAAGTGCGGGGTTAAACAACAAACAAACAGCATATACAGATCAACAACAACATGCTTTGAGACAGAGAAATCACTCAGATCTTTTGATTCTATCGACTCATCCCTTTAAAGCTTGTTAACTGTACTTTTGAAATCATGATGTCACTCACTGGATTGTCTAGTCCAAACTCCAGACCTCCCTCACAAAGCTTCATCATACCTCTGTCAAACAAAATTCTTTTCCACATGGGCCGGTGGAGTAGCCTAGTGGTTAAAGCATGTGTGAAGCCCATTCCTGGTGTCCCCTCCATGATATTGCTGGAATATTGCTAAAAGCAGCGTAAAACTGAACTCACTCACTCACTCATTCCCACATACAAGCAGATACACAGACACTCATGCACTCAGACATACACACGAACAGACGCACCCATGCACTTACCACCCAAAATGTGGAACATATGTTATTCAGGGCTTATTTTCTATTCATTATTCAGTAATATATGCGATCATATGTTGATATGCACTGATGAGCATATCGTTTATGCATCTTTCACATTTATTGCAGGTTAAGTTCAGAGTCGATTTCCTTCGATTTCCTTACAAAATGTATTGGCTGTTGATCATTTTATAATATACTGATGTGATCATGTGACCTGTTTTTCACTCCAAGTGTGTAAAATAATATTGCAGCATGCCAAGTGAAACGTTATCTGGGTTGATGTAAAGAATTAGTAATGTGAACATGTAAAATGGTATTGGATATTTTTGATAATGTCCTTCATTTGAACAGCAGGGGTATGTTACAACATTATTGGAGAACAGTGATGCAGAACGGTGTATTGTCCAGATCAAAACAAATGAAACAATCCAGACCAGAATATTGGCATTGTCACTCCATTCAAGATTTTATATTACCTGATATTGTGCTTGTGTTCCCTTGTCATTTTATAGATAAGTGCATTTTTAATAAATATCTTTGATAGTTGATTCATTGTTTATTTGTTGAATACAATAGCGTTCTGCAAGTTGCAGATGAATATTTATTGAACCATTGTAACAGTAGAGAAAAGGTATGTCCACCTTTAATTCACCTTATTATCAACGTGATAACAGAATGTGATACGGAATCTGATACGTGAAAAATACTGTCACGTCAAATTAAAGCAATAAAATCCTGTCTATTATAAGAAATTTCTACTTCGATTCCAAATACCCCTGGTTATGTCTGCACTATCAGCGGGGCGATTGGGTAGCCTATAGGTTAACACCCCATGGTTACAATTCGTGAAGCCCATTTCTGGTAATATTGCTAAAAGCAGCGTAAAACTATACTCATTCACTCACTGCTCTGGCACCGCTAATACAAAATGAGGAACTTCTTATATCTGCATCACTTAGGACACTATGGAATAATCACCAAGCTTATACTTCGATACAACCGTACCTGCGACACACCAAACTTGGAGACAGCAATGTGTGACTGTATGGTGTTTCTATGCACGCTATTCTATACTCATATGTCAACATGCAATAATATGCTAGAGCGCATAAATACAATCGAATAACTGGAATGGAACTGATAGGGTTCTTTGTGCTCAGTATAATATTTCGTTATGAAAAGCACGGCTGGTATGCAGGCACTCTAATTTCAACAGGTTGTATACATGTGCATCATGTAATCACACTGCGAAACAGATACATAATCGTAGCGCCGGGAGTGTTTATAGTCGTCAATACCACTACAGGGTGCCGTTGTACACAGCAACCACAGCGCTAAGCCAGTCGCAAGTCTATGTAAGGTATCGGAGTAACGATCACCTTAGCGCTAAGATTGCTTTGTACAACGGCACCCAGGTATCTAGGAAATATCTGAAATGGAAGTCAACCGTTACACGTCAAAAGCAAAGTTGTGAGTGAATACATCATGGACCTACCGCTTGCCAGTAGAAAATGAAGGTGAGATCACTAATGATGTGTGCTCTGATGTTTTTAAGTTGTATCATTATAATATTTCGATTATAAATGTACAACATGAAACAGGTCTGTAGTCACTACTATCAAACCAGACCCGTGAAGGTCCGGGCTAGAATTGGTCTTCAGTAACCCATGCTTGTCGTAAGAGGCGTCTGACAGGATCAGGTGGTCAGGCTCCCTGACTTGRTTGACACATGTCATCGTATCCCAGTTGTGTACATTGATGCTCATGCTGTTGATCGCTTGATTGATTGGCCCACACTCGATTATTTACAGACTGCCGCCATATTTTATAACAACATTATCAAGGAACAATATATACGCGAAAAGACAATAAAAATGTTTTATTGCTCCTCAAATGCTGAATGCACGTTTCGTTCGTCAGACAGCAGTGTGAAGTAAGGCTATACATGACCATGACGTCATCTGTCGAGTGAGTTTATAAATAGTTTTCTGCCGTGTAATTTCCAGGTCAACGTATTCCTCGAGAAAACATTACATGAAACACACTCCCTTATCTGGCCTATACTCGATCACTGACAAGCTGCGGTCATAAATATTTCTGAATGAGACGTAAATAACAACAAAGACACGACTGCATTTCAGCCGATACAATTACAGCGTATGCTGACTATACAAAGAAAAATACTGTTTTTGTAAATACATAGAATTCCATGTATATTAATAATGTTATGTTCTATACAAAGTCATGGTGCTGCGCACATAAGGTTCGTTTATTGATTTATCGCTATCGGTTATGCGGCAAGAAATATAAATACAATTTGTCATTTGAATATGCAAATATACCGTTTATGAACATAGAATGTTGTCCTATAAACGTAACACGACACGGATAGTGTGTCCAAAGTTAACGCCATTATGTTAAGTCTAAATACCTTATAACTATCAACGAACTATAGTTATCTAGAACCAAATGTAAATACGTAATAAACATAGTAACATTTGACATAAAATACACAATGCCATTTTAGAAAGTGGTCAAATGTAACATATGTTATATTTGGGAAATATAATATTATATAATATAACATCTGTTGCATGTGACATAAGATCTCCAATTACATTTTACAGAACATGTGGCGTTTACCATGCTTGGCTTTATCTTTGTATCGATCATGCAGATATAATTGAACACAGTGTTTTAAATTTAGTCTATGCGTTTCTCTTTTGGTTGTTGTGAAGAGTGTATATTTACTGCATAGTAAAATATATTAATATGTTGATATTCTTATGCCTTCATCATTTTAGTGTAAAGCCCATTTCTGGTGTCCCCCGCCGTGATGTTGCTGGAATATTGCTAAAAGCGGCGTAAAACCAAACTCGGTCAGTCAGTCATCATTTTAGTTTCCCTACTGTCACTATCTCTTTAGAGATATCATACCAGCTCTATGAACCATGTATTCACATACAAAATACCAGGGTGTTTGGGGCATGTAACAGACTCATGCTTGATGTTTTGAAATCATACCATTTCTTAAAACCGTAACAATATCTTCTGTGTTGTTTTCCATGATTCGTGTCATATACAGAATACCATTACACACCTTAAATGTTGGTTTGCTGTTTATCGCAGCACTCATCAATATTCCAGCTATATGTCGGCGGTCAGTGAATGATAGAGTTTAGATCAAACAATCCAGTGATCAACAGCATAAGCATCGATCTACACAACTTGGATACGACATTTGTCAACCAAATCAGCTAGTCTAACCACCTGATCCCGTTAGTCGCTTCTTACGACAAGCAGGGTTGCTGAAGACCAAATCTAATCCGGATCTTTACGGGTTCATAAATGCACATTTATGAGAATCAAACAATGTTATAAAGAATCAAGTAGGTCATGATATCAACAAGAAGGCCAGTTTAGGTTTATTTCAAACAATTCTCTTTTCTACGTGCCATGTTTTTATATATACAGCAGCAACTATACAAAACAAAATATAGAGTATATTAAGAATTACATAAATGTTTGATCTCATTGTAGTGTTTCAGTTCATTAGTGGTACGTATACAAGTGTCTGAAACCACTAAGACATTTATTCCTCAAATAATATTTGAAGCAAACGCTAAAACAATTCTCAGTTTGGTTAATTAAGGATGAAGTCATCAAGAAATGTAATAATGTCTTCCATTTTGCTTGGGTCCCACTGTGCTATTTTCACAATGTGAGACATATTTTGCTCTGTTCTCCAACGAACATCATCGGGAAGGTTCCTGATCATTTGAAGCACTTTGACCTCGTTGAAAAAGCTTTGATGAATTGCCGTAGGATTAGAAACGTTTGGGGTTTCAATCATTTTGCTTCTCAGAAACTTGTCAATACGCATCACCTGGGCAACGTCTCCTTTTTCTGCCTCTGCTAACAAAGACAGTAATGCTCTTTCAGTGAAGGAACCCCAAGGTTCTTGTATTGTGTTCACTGCAGCAAGCAAACGTTCAAGATGGAAGTAGTCATTAGGCTCAGTGTGAGGGTGTAGGCTTTTGATATTGCCTAGATGGTCAGATCCAGGTCTTATTTTGTGCTCATGTTCTTTAGCTGCAGAGTCAGCAGTCATATTGGTGTCTTCTTGAAGTAATGTCATTGGTATTTGGTTTTCATGGTTTTGAGATGGACTTGCCACCAAGTTTCCGCCATTGGAGCCATTCGCATCCTCTTGGTGTATGAAAGCTCTTTTTGAATTGGTCGGATGCAAATCTTTACCGTCGGTGATGTCGTGAGAGGAGATCTTAACCTTCCCCTGAAGAGTGATGTCTGACGGGGACACAAGGATAAAGTCATCGACTTCTTCGCAGCTGTAACTGCCTTCATCAGTGTCAGGTTCAGATGTACCAGGGTTTGAAGAAAAGCTGTCTTTAAGCCACTCCCAGAGGCCAATATCAGGCAATGCCTGACAAAATAAGAAGATGCTATTTTAGGCAGTATTTGAGGACGGCCATCGAGGTATTTTTCGATAATATCGAGATCAAGAAAGTACTAATGATCAAAATGGTGCATAACGTTATAACGAAATGTGACGTTATGTAATAACGAGGCATATCTTTTTTCGTTTTGTGCTGCTCTCATTAAAAAATTAACCAAGGAATTGTAGAAAATATATTGTTGTATTTATGAAAGAACTCTTACCACGCCAATTGTAGGTCGGTATGAAGATGATGAACGGTCTTCCTGAATACCTGCTGATAGAAAGGTAAGCATGATTAATATCCTTTCTTGATGTGGTCATTTGCTACAGAGATTGTAACATGGCTTTGTGCATATCAATACGTACCATCTCCTGTTGTCACTAGACAGACTCTGTTAGTCAACAGCCTGCTGTGCATTTAAGAAGTAATGGATATATGGATGGAGTAGAACACATATGGTATGCAGACTGTGTAAAGCACTTACTTGATTTCGTCCTTTTGGGAACTGACGTTTCGGATCCATCACATGGCGTTCCCGTGCCACCAATCTTAAGGACAGAATTCGAATTGTCCTCTGTCAGCTGTGAGGGGATATTTGGGTCATTTCCATCTGGGCAGCCCAGTTTGATGTCCACACCCCGACTTGTCACTGGAAGAGGATTTTGTCATACTTGTTTCAGAAGTCATGTCATATGTGTTTTGTTTGTTTGTTGTTTATGTGACAGCAGTCTGGACTAGACAATCCGGTGATCAACAACATGAACATCGTTCTACGCAATTGCAATACGATGTCATGTGTCAACGTAGTCAGCGAGCCTCACCACCCGATCCCGTTAGTCGACTCTCTCGACAAGCATTGGCTGCTAAAGAATATGATATATGCATATCAACACATTTCGACGGTGGATTTTAAAATACAAATTGTCGCTTTTTAATCTACCCCGGCACCGAACTGGTATGTTGACAATCAGTTACTTACAGCTAATTTCAATGGTGCCAACTGAAGCCTTTCGACCAGAATGGTTTCCTTTTTCTGTGTCTGAAACCAGAACATATTCATGTCTCAAGTCGTTGTTTAATGTTGAGTGTGTGAGTAATTTATATTTTACAATATTTATTAATCAGTATTCTGGGTGAGTGATGTAGGAGATAAACATACTCGTATATAACGTGATTATATACCTCTGAATGACTTTCATTACCCAATCACAATCCAGTATTTACAGAAGTCATGGTAGAATTTGGGCTAATGTGTTAAAGAGTTACATCAATGACATCTTAATATAGGAGGAATGCACGTTTGGTGAGACACCAGTAACCCTGGAACATCTTAAACATGGTCTGCAAATCAAGACGCCTGTAACACCTTAATACAACTAGGATACAGTTCAAAACGGTGTTAATCTCTAGTCACTCACTCACTTTACTATAAAACATTTTCATGATTAAACCCAATCGCGAGATTAATATGGTCCTTACCATTGTCACATTTTCTGGTTTCTTTGGCACCTGAGGAGTTGATGTAAAAATCTATGGAAGAAAGTTTCGGTTTAGATACGTATACCGTTTTCAAGCACGAAACGTGGCAATTGTACAATAAAGAAGTTGATCATCCATAAAGACTTGTCATTCCTAGCCATATTCTTGTCATAATATTCTCACTGCATGGTTTTACACAAGCACTAAAACATACCAACAAAGCCCTGTTCCCGATCTTAGTGCTAAGGTGATCGTGATTCTCATACTTTAACATAGACTTGGGGTAGTCTTAGTGAAGGATGCCTTAGTGCAACGGTGCCCAGGTCGATGCATTTGACTGCTAAATAAAAGTGAGTTTGGATTGTTTACAAAATATTTAATTATTATTGACTGTGTAAATAATCATACAACCATTGATTACGATGGTAATACCTAGAACAATGGCTTGCATTTGAGGATTGTATGTTTGAAAGAATTACATAAATATCCTCAGATCCTCTATGAGATCTCCAGGGAGAAGATATCTGGATGACACTTGTAGGAGGAAGGAAAGAAATGAACGTTCTTACTGCATGTTGGGGCATGAGTCGTGTTGATACCCCCGTGTACGATGCCGGCGGCGTTGCAGTAAGACAAGCTGCTGTTGCATGCCCCTGTAGCCGACAAGAGTTCAGGGTGATCACTGCATTGCTTCCCAGTGTGACTGTCAGCTGGAAGACAGTATGTGTGAAAGGACACTTAAATAGTGAGTGCGTTTAGTTTTACGCCGCACTCAGCAATCATCCAGCTATATGGCGGCGGTCTGTAAATATACCAGACAGTCCAGTGATCAACAGCTAAAGCATTGATATGCTCAATTGAAAAAATTAAAAATAACCATATCTATCTATATCTATATGTATGTATGTATGTATGTATGTATGTATGTATGTATGTATGTATGTATGTA
>VKKT01001372.1:63532-73599 GCA_008038995.1 Haliotis laevigata | reverse complement strand
TTTTTGACTCAGTATATATTAACAGAAAAAACTCAATACCAGAGACAGTTGTTATTCACTCACTCACTCAAGGTACTCGTCCACAGTACAGTTCAATTTTAAAAATAGATGAATGTATGGTATGGATTAAAAACTTCCTTATAGTTTAGAACACAACGTTTCTGGGCTACTTCTTGCCCCTTCATCAGGTGAATGACAAAATATGATTTACAAGCAAAATATATAGTGTGTACAGGAGGCCAGTGAGATGGAATTAAAGATTGAGATGTACCGAGATCAAGGAGATTAAGTGATATGTTTAGACTGAGATGTACAGACTTCAAAGCGATTAAGTGGTATGTTTATGCAATAGATATTATAGATTTGTACACACAGAGTGTTTATAAAAGGAAAAAGATATACATTGATTGGGTATACATGGACTTGAAGCCACTTATGAAAACAGAGACGGAAGACGCACATCAAAACATGAACAGTGGGAGCAACATGGGAAAACATGCACAGTGAATTGGAAGTTTCATTGGAAAATGTACAATGATAGAATACCAGTAAAGTCTATATTTCTATGCACCAAGCATCCGGCAAGAAAATACCCTGATCCCTGTTGATTTCAAGTTTCGCGTGGTGGATCCAGACAGCCTCCATCAATTTTCTTTTCCGCCATTCGCTGATGGTGACGGCCAAAATGTCGTCCCAATTTATGGTATGGCTGGGATTTCTGATCACGTGTTCTGATAAGGCTGAGTTCTTCACCGATGCTTTCTGTTCCTCCTATGCTGCCACATGTACGTTTCAATTTGTACACACACCCTCAAAGATTTTAGGGTTTTGCCAGATGAGAAAGTAGTGTCAATGCTGGCAGTTTTCTTAAGAAGTCTACTGATGTGATGACTGATGGATCCAACATAGGGATTATTTATGCGGATTGGGGATGGTTCAGGCTTAGTTGGAGGTTCAGCTCGTTGTTCTAAGGTGGTCTTGATGGTGGTTTCTACAAGGTGTCTCGGGTAGCCACTGACGGTGATGAGGGTTGATTTGAGGTGGCCTAATTCTTGTTGAAGCTTGGAAGGACTGCATGTGTTTTTGGCACGTCTTAAAGGCGTTGAAACGATGGCTCGCTTGATCTGGAGATGATGGCTGGAGTGATGATGGATATATTGGTCAGTGTGGGTTGTCTTACGGTAGACGGAAGTGATGAGCTGGTTGTCGGAGTTCTGGATGGTGATGTCTAGGAAAGGGAATTGGTGTTCTTTATCAGTCTCCATAGTGAACTGGATACGCTTGTGGTGTTTGTATATAGTTCACGTGTCTGTCCTGGGTCAGTGATTGTGATTTACACAGGGTGACACAAGAGTAAATCTGACCAGGGGTCTTGCACGTGAAACACATGCTTACGTCACCTGTCAGACATTACATCAATTGAACCCACGCCCTGAATGAGGTGATCAAAACAATCACGAAAAAAGAACCATAGTTATATAGGTAACATTTTTAATAGGCGATCACCGTGACATTAAAATAGGTTCCGATTAAATCCCAGAAAAAACCATGAAGGTACATGTAAACACCTTTACATTGAAACGAATAACTAAAAAAGATATTTGCAAAAAATGCAGTCCCGAAAGTTAGGTTGATAGACTATAGAGGGTATTACAACAACAGGTATAACAGAAACACCCAGAGGTAACTTGGCAACTAACGGAATTTCTTGCTGTATACTGAATGGGTGCCAACAACCAACAAAGACTGCAAGGGTGATTAGAAGATTGATTCGGGCCTGGCTCCCCGAATGGACACATACATGGCCAGTCATGGGGCATGACCCGTTATTGATTAAGTAATCTCAAACCATCATCTTTCGACTACAGTGAGTGAGTTTATTTGTACGCATCCTTTAGCAATATTCCAGCAATATCACGTCGGGGACACCAATAATTGGCTTCACACATTGTACTCGTGTGGGGAATCGAACACAGGTCTTCCACACGATGAGCGAACGCTTGAACCACTCAGCTACCTTTTTCGACTGCAGACCCTTCTTAATCACTGGATTGTCTGGTCCAGACTCGATTTATTTACAAACAACACTGTACAGCTGTAATACTGCTGAGACAAATATATTCTCATGATATAGTCACACTTTTACAATCGACTCTGCTTTTAGCAGAGATTTCTTATTGATTTGGAAAGGTTTTGTCGCTTCTATTATCACACCTATACCATGGCCCGTTTATTGTAATTGTGCACCTTGCCCTTTCTGGGCTTTCTGTAATTCTAATTTGCACGAAGGAGATATATGTTTTGTATCATATGGAAATGACCTTAAGGTTTAATTGATGTCATTTTAGAAAGAGGTCAAATGTAACACATGCTATGTTTTGGATGACACCTTCTCAGTAAGAACAGATTCTAGTACTTTTGTTGAGTCCCACCTACACACTCAGAGTCAGGCAATTAATCGCCATCACGCAGACAACCATCTAACCCACTCAGCCATCGCAGCTTCCCCAAAATGGAAGTCAGAGAACTGGTTGTCTAGACCAGCGACTTGGTGTACCCCATGACCGAAAGCTATGAATACACAAATGCCATTTAGAAAGTGATTTAATGTAACACTCTGAGTGTGTGGGTTCGAACCCCGGATGGGACCCAACCCAAGAAAAGTATTAGAATCTGTACTTTACTGAGAAAGTGGAATCCTCAATGTAATGTCTTTGGTTAATAACATCTATTTCGAAATATATATCAAATGTGAAAGCTTTTTTCACCTTTTGCCCTGTATGTGAATAGCATATATGCTGAAAGAACCGATTTCATTACAAGTGTCCCGCTAATGGATCTATGCTATGAACACAAATGATAATGGCACAAAAGTATGGATCTTTTGTTCCAAGATAATGTTGCAAACGTAATCTCACAGAACTCGAGATTGTTTTAGCAATATATTTTTTTTCGTGTTCGTCTCATATATTTTAGAAGAATAGTTGTTTATACTTCAGCAGATCTTGTCACATAACCCTATTTCCACTTTGCGATAAATCTTTCTACCATTAGAAACATATAAAAAGAGTTCTGTGACAACATTTGTTTACTTCCATTGTGTGTACAAACATGTACATTGTATGTGTTAAGAGGATTGCTATAACATCATGTCAAGCCATTCAGATTTGCAGAGATACAACATGAAAACTGCTGATGAAGATTCGGCTTAGAATTGGTCTTCAGCAACCAATTTGTGTCACAAGAGGCGACTAAAAGCATTGGGTGGTCAGAATTCTGACTTGTGTGATTGATGTTACCTAATGCCATTTGCGTCGACCGATGCTTGTGACATCAATGGTTACATTGTAGTTGTTGTTGTTGTTGTGTCACCGAAAACCGCAATATAGCTAGAATATTGCTGAATGCGGTGTTAAACAACAAATAAACACAACAATATTCCAGCTATATGGAGGCGGTCTGTAAATAATCGAATCTGGACCAGACAATCTAGTGATCAACATCATGAGCATCGCATTAGGGCTTCGATGACATGCATCAACCAAGTCAGCGAATCTGACCACTCGATCCCGTTAGTTACCCCTTTGTGTGTTGCTGTAGGCCAATTCTAACCCGGGTCTGCACGGCCAACTAAGGCTCTCAGGTGTGTCTATTAAGAAATGCTACAGATTAGCATTTTAACAAACAAAGGCATTACCAATAAGACCACCACGATAAGGTGACGAGTTTACACCTTACGAACACGTTAATGGCTCAAGTGGCTATTTTGTTACCGTCTAAAAAGGTTACCAGAAACCCAAAGGAATTCAACATTTAATAAACGAAAGTAGTAATAATAATAGAAAGCGATGGTCTCCCATGCCTGACGTCACAATTTCTTGTGACTTGGTTCCCTACCTGAAGCACAAAGGTTGTAAAATAAGTAAATAACCACACAAGATTAACATTTTATAATGAAACACTAGAGGTTTACGGTCATAAACGGCAATACAATTGATCAAGGAATCTGAAAAAATGAGTCAAAATATTTGTCAGCAGTAATAAATATTAGTCCCTTTGTCAAAAGTCAGGTCAGTCAGTGTTTGTTGTGGTTGTTTAAACATGGCACTGAAGACACCTTGATTAAGATTGATTATATATACTCAGTCTGTAAATATTTTAATACTCATTTCAAGTTGAGCTCTCTTTCACAAAACCCGAGCGTTTCAAAACATTAACCTATCGACAGCCAAGGTGTCGATCAATATGGCAATTGCTCTAGATAACTATTAGAATGTTGTATACGTTAGCTATCAGGACAACAGCTGGGGTAGCCCAGTGGTTAAAGCGTTCGCTCGTCACACCGAAGACCCGGGTTCCATTCCCCACATGGGTACAATGTGTGAACCCATTTCTGGTGTCCCCTGCCGTGATGTTGCTGGAATATTGCTGAAAGGCTAAAAGAGGCTAAAAGAGGCAAGAGGCGAAAATCTAAACTCACTCGTTCGTCGTCTGCAGCTGAAACCAGTGTGATCGCCATAGTAGGTGTTTTTGTACACAGGTGATATAGGGGCGTTGGGGAATATCAGGGGTACCCTGATAGTTAAAGCGATTACTTGTAGTATGTGAAGCCCGTCTTTACTGTCACTCATTGGAATAGTGTTTGAATGGGCTCACTCACTCACTCATTATGGGTACAATGCGTGAAGCCCATTTCTGATGTCCCCCGCAGTTATATTGCAGAAAATAATAGCCAGTCTTATAGTCAAAGACTTATTCAAAGGGGCAGTGGCTCTCACTAGCCTTATCTCTCGTATGCCAAGATGTCCTGCGAAATAACCCGGACTCTCTCACAACGTACTAGATCTCAAACGTCTCTCACAGATTTTTATCTCTATCAATAAACGAATTAAAGGTTCTATCCTATAACTGAATCGAAAGATTATTTAATTTGGGTAACTATAATTTAACAATATTTCCGTGGTATTGATTTAACATCAGCAGAGAGAGGATTAAGTGAAGGAATAGTAAAAGAGTAATGAAATCTCTGACAGCAAGCGAGTGAGTGAGCTAGGTTTTACGTAGCTTTTAGCAATATTCATTCGGCATGACGAAAGAACACTTTAACCACTAGGCTACCCCACCACCTCCTGCAAGCAAGATTGGAGTCCGTGTATAACTTGTTGAATGTTTACATACATTTTACCCTGATAAACAAACCTTAAAAACAAATGTACAGGACTCGAAACATGTTTCTATATTCAGCCAGACAGAGATAACCTGTGCAACAGTGTAAATGTCAGATAACTGACACGTGTCTATTTCCCATACTTGTTTGTTCACGAAGAACATCCAGAAACACTGCCGTTGTCACTGTCGTCACGGTAGACGCAGCATGCTTCAGTTCCTGGCGTTCTTGCTGGCGGTGTACACAGGTAGGTCTATCTTGAACGTGTAATGACCAAATGCACATTTTGACACTTATTTCAAAAGACGCTAGTGAATTCAACTGTTAAACTACCCCATAGTTTGATAATCACAGAGAAACAAACATTTGCCGGATTGGGGATGATGGGGGCCCTTGGCGAGGAGGTTTCGAATTTGGACTGTACATAAGATTCGATTTTTTGCAATATAGATAGTTCTTTTCCCTTATAAACCGAACCATGAGTCTCATTAACCAGTTCAGACAATGACCTACTTTTCAGCCGATCCGAAGTTTCTCGTGTGAAAGTGAAAAGAGACACTACAAACAACTATGGTTACACATAATTCCAATCCCTTGTTCCATAGGAAAATGGTATTTACAAATTGATCTTAATTTTAAAGTTTAAAAATAACGTATTTCTCTATCTTATGTCGAGGTTTAGGCAGCATGTCGTTAACTAAGACTTGACAGACTGCCCCTGTTTGAAGAGGTCGTACAATCATTCACAATCCACCTGGCTCACTGGTTACACCTGTTAGGTATTCTGTGCACTAATTAAGCGTATTTTAGTAACGTACAATGTGATTGATATAATATCAAGTCCGTACCAGACCGTCAAACTTTTCTAGCGGCAGAGCCTCGTTTTGAGAATTCCACTATTTCCAGATTTCCGTTTGTCAGAGCACGCTGTACGACAGAACAGGCTGCAAGACATGTTTGCAAGGATTAGAAGGAGCGTAGTGTAGCAATATACAAGTTATTAGATGCATCAAATCATACTGATTAATATTTATATATCAAGTTGAATGAGTTGTTCTCCAAATTCACTCTGGTTATTGTACTAAGTTGCGCAATAGGACGGAACCCAGTCAGCAGGAAACGAGACTGTTGTGTAATCAGTGTTTTGACTTGAGGTGCGTTCGCTCGTCACGCCGAAGACCCGGGTTTGAGTCCCCACATTGGTACAATGTATGAATCCCATTTCTGGTGTCCATCCTATTTCTGACATCCAATGCCAAAGATATTCCAGAAAACGACTATTGCTTGTAAAGTTCAGGGAGATCTTGACTGATATGAATTGATGTACATGTACTTCTTGAAATAGTGGCTTACCACAAGTAAAGTGGACCCAAACGATCATAAAATGATAAACAGTGATAAAAGTTAATGATAAAGTCACTGCGTCTCTTTGAAGTTTCCTCTAAGCTGTCATATCATGATATGAAAGAACATGTTCAAAGCGGCGTTTGTATTCACTCATGATCATTCGGTAAATAGTATGCGAGCATGTTTGAGCGTTCCACGATACTGGACGGTTGTTCCGGACCAAGGCCTCGTTACGTCCACTCCGTTGACCTTAACACTACTTAATCTTACACAGTGTAATCATAGTCTGTCACGCGTGATTATAAATGTAGGTGTATATAGAGAGTTGAGCTTGACGATGAAGTGAAACATAGGTTTCAAATCACGATAATCACCTAAGATTGCACACTCTGGTGCAGTGATGACTGAGTATTGCACCATTGCCACTAATTACTTGAATGTGACCGGACATTTCTCGTATTTGTAAACAAACGCGTATATTTGGAACTCAGAACGGAATGGTTTAATAGAAGCCTTTCTGCGTGATTTACAGATTGTTTATTCTGAAATAGAACACCTAAAATTGTGACATTTATAGAGGGTAATGATATTACTTTTGGCATCAACGTTTTCTCTATCCATCCAAGAGGCGTCTTTGTGCGAAAGCGAGATGCACGTGCATTAGTGACGTCAGAGACATGCGATTACTGTTGATTGACAAAGTGAGAGAAAATGAAAGTCTATAATTTACAAAGGTCTTAGATTTTTTTCAAGGATGAAAATGAGGAGGGGGGGGACTCAATTATGCAATTACTAAGTACATACAGCGCACTGCCTGTGCAGCTGGAGTACGTGTCATCTCGCCAGCTCAAAAATTTGTTGAGAACCCGTTAACGCACGTGCATCTCGCTTTTCGCGCTGTTCCTTTAGTTGCCAATGCRCCCTTGTAACAAACTTGGAAAACGCACAAATAAATGATGACAGTTTCTTAAACAACTTTTTTCTTTTTGTGACACAAATTATGCACTTTGTTCTAGAGTTGGTCTGTTGTTTTTATTGCAGTCCGCGTTGGTTTGATTCTTTTATGTCTATTTGTTTTGTGTTAGATTGCAATTCATCGGTATCATTTTGTCTCAAACAGACTGTAGTATACTTCCAGGTTTAATCAGGGTAAATTAAATTATAAAACTGGGACGGACCTTGTCCACTGCACTATCGCATCTCACTTTAATAATTCAGATATGAAACGAAGGAATGTAACAGTATTTGTCAGTATTATTGTTTAACTGTTTCTGATTTCATTAGTATTCATCAGCATGGATACCAGCGAAGACCCAGGTTAGAATTAGTCTTCAGTAACCCATGCTTGTCGTAAAAGGCGACTAACGGGATCTGGTGGTCAGGGTCGCTGACTTGGTTGACACATGTCATCGTATCCCAATTGTGTAGATCGATGAACATGATTGTCTGGTCTAGACTTTATAACTTATAGATCGTCGCCATATATCTGGAATATAGTTGCGTTAAACAACAAGCCATCCAAGCAACCACCAGAGATCGAGATACAGCGTTGATATCTACGATATATGCATTCCCGATTACAATGGCAACAATTTGATGATTTACATTTTCTCATTACGTCGTTTGTTTCAGTGGGAGCTGTGTGTCCATTTGGGTTTGTTCACTATGGTGACTCCTGCTACGCTTTCATTGCAGAAGAAATGGCGTGGGACAAAGCTCAGGTTTGTACAACACTGAAGTTTTAGTGATGAATATCTACAAAGCATCTCATATTTTCACTGGGGACCAGGTTCCTGTACTTCAACTCCCACAGTTAACACAGACTTTGGACAATCGTAGTGTTGAGACCGCTGTGTGAGTGAGTGAGAGAGTGAGTTTATTTTCACGCCCACTCAGCAATATTCCAGCTATATGCCTGCTGTCTGTAAATAATTGATATTCAGGAACCCGTGTCGTAAGAAGCAACTAACGGCGATAAACAGTTATGCTCGCTGACCTGCTTGATATATGTTTTTGTATCCCATTTGCGCCGATCGATGACCACAGTGTTGATCACTGGATTGTCTGGTCCAGACTTGATTATTTACAGACCGCCGTCACACAGCTGGAACCTTGCTGAGTACAGCTTTAAACATTCATATGCATTCTGCATTTATTGGCACTGTGCTCAAGCTGGTGGATTTAACATATACAATCACGTAAAGTTACAAAGACTTTTCATTCATTCACTCACCAGCTAACTGTTACCCCTCACGTGTTTGTCGTTGTAGGACTTCTGCCTGAAGAAATATGGAGCCCATCTGGCCGAGGTCCAAACAGCTGGCGAAAATAAGTTCATAGTGGACTTCCTAAATAACAATACGCGTACGTCAACGTCATTATTTAGCTAGAAGCATCCCTCGTGCCTTGACGGCATATCATTGTGACATGACCGACAAATGACGTCACACAGTACTATTTTAACAATAATTAGGCAGTTGTGTGTCGCCATAGTGCTGATTCCTAAGTTTGCAATCCAGGTAATGGCATCTTCTGTTCGGAAGACCCGTGAAGATCCGGGTTAGAAATGATCTCCAGTAACCCATGCTGGCGACGAACGGGATCTGGTAGTCAGGCTCTGTCTTGGTTGACACATGTCATCGTATCCCAGTTGCGTAGAACGATGCTCATGCTGTTGATCACTGGGTTGTCTGGTCCAAACTCGATTATTTACAGATCGCCGCCATGTAGCTGGGATATTTCTGAGTGCGGTGTAAAACTCATTCAAGCATTCACTGTTCGGAAGAGCTGTGATATATTGCAGATACATTCTATGGTCATATGAATATTCTGTGACTATGGATATAGTTTGTAGATATATTCTATGGCTACGAGCTATGATATACATTGCAGATATATTCTGTTCATAGTCTACGAGTTGTGTCGTACGCTGTAGATACATTATAGGGCTATGAGCTGTTATATCCATTGTACATATATTGAATGTCTACGAGCTATGATAAACGTTGCAGATATATTGAATGTCTACGAGCTATGCTAAACGTTGCAGATATATTGAGTGTCTACGAACTATGATAAACGTTGCAGGTATATTGAATGGCTACGAGCTATGATAAACGTTGCAGATATATTGAATGTCTACGAACTATGATAAACGTTGCAGGTATGATGTACGTTGAAGAATGATACATTCTATGGCTGTAAGCTATGATAAATGTTGCAGATACATTCTATGACTATGAACTGTGGTATACGTTGTTAATTCGGAGATAAACGTCATGTTTTGGCCAATTTCCGGGTGTTATTGAGAATTCATTTGGAACCGACGGCGTCATCAAGGTTTACAATATGTTATATGGCTACGAGCTATGATACACGTTGCAGATATATTGAATGACTACGAGCCATGATATACATTGAACATACATTTTATGGCTATGAACTATGATAAACGTTGCAGATACGTTCTATGCAGATACGTGTGTGATACACGTTATTAATATGCTATATGGATATAAGCTATAATGATATACGTTGCAGATATATTGAATGG
>VKKT01001369.1:90248-107529 GCA_008038995.1 Haliotis laevigata | reverse complement strand
TTAGTATTATATGCCTCATGCATATGATAAAGGCAGTCACGTAAAAAACAGGGATGATTGTACGTTAAGAAAATATGAAAACAAACATAGGTTCATTGGTTTTCGAGTATTTACATGACACATGTAAGTTCAGGTGCGTTTCATACTGTTACTGGTTGATATAAGGCTTCTTACTGGCAAACACCTGTCATACTACATTGTCCTAGAAGTCAATTGTACGTTTGATATCCGAAATCCATCGCCATCTATAGGCCACGAATTAAGCAAAGGAATTGAATCACTGGGTCAAGATCCCGCACTGTTAATCATGTTATAGTGGGGACATATATTTTCCTCAGTCACATATTCAGCTGTCACATGAAGGGTGTCCCAGTTTGTCCACGATTTAAAGGTCTGTAAATCTTTCACCTTATTCCTAATCCGCATAGTCTCACATTATCCAACATTATCTATTAATGATATATAACTGCCCCAAACTGCAAATAGTCTTGTAAGCAGCACATGTGTATTCAGAAGAGGTGGAAAGGATAGTAGGTCAAATCCATGTTGGGTTAACTTTTTCAAGGCCAGCTTGAAGGCACACTTGAGCCTGAAATACTGCGACTTTGTAAACGTTTATCACGTCGATGACATCATCGAGTCCAGGTATGATGCTGACATTTTTCAAAATATGTACTTTGTTTTACAGAAATTATTATCCGGAAAACTATTACAGTTTTTCTGTACCTGAGGCAGAATCATAGTTAATGTTGGATCGTATATTAATTTTATACAAAAACTTCATTGTCAAAAAGCAAATTCAACATTGGACAATGTAATTAAAAGTGACCGTTGGCACTACTAATATTGTAGCATCAGTGAGTGAGAGAGTAAGTATGGTTTTACGCCGCTTTTTTGCAATTTTCCAGCAATATCACGGCTGGGGAAGCATTAGTATGACACACCAAAACCTGCATTTATTGTCACCATTCCACGACCACTCATGATTTCCGCACATACGCACTCGTTTGTTTGAAGTTGATTCAGAGTTCAGAATAATGTGGACGAATCAGACATGTATTCTGACGATGTTACGTATGTCAACGCGTTGATGTGTCCACAGGGCAACTAGCTCAGAATTGAGACGAACAATACGTTGTCGAGGACGAAGGAAAAAATGAGTTCAAACTATACAGTACATAATAAACAAATATACATGAATAAGATGAGCAGAGTTCCAGCTCAACCCTAAGGCGTTTCCTATGAGCGGCATTATCCTGCTCGCGGTCATCCCTACACAGGCAGTCGGAATACCCGACTTCTTGACAATACAGATGTGAGCATATACATACAGTTATAGACAACAATGGAAGGCGAAGACGCAGTAATGGGCAGATAGAAAAATACAATAGCTCTTCCTTTGACCAGTTGATTTAATGGCAGACACGGCCAAGGAGATGACCAATTAAGGCTATAAATGTCATATACAGTAATTAATGAAAGTGGCAGAGTGGTACGGGTTTACTGACACTGTGTACACTGTGGTAGTGATAAGGATTAAGAATGCAGATTAAATAATTACAATTAAGTGCTACATGGCTTGGCTACATAGTTTTTAGTCTTTAGTAATATTTGGACGATGGCTGTCCTGAATTAGTCGCTGTGGCACAATTTTCAAACAGTCCCTCATATCTAAGAATACCAGCTGAACACTACAGTCACGCTCACTGCTTTATAAGAGAGAGCAGTTTCTGGGAACTGGTGTATCGCTAACTTTGTTTACTTGTAGATCGGTTGTTTTTAGTTCCCTATGATCCTGGTATAAAGGGCGCCCTGTCTGATAGTGCCTCTGATGCCGATTAATGAGTTGCACTATTTCTTAACGCTCGAGCAACTCTTAGTCACGACAGGTCGTATTGCCGTTGCTCGAGTGGATCCCTTGGGTTATTATCGTTTTTTTGTCTACCAGATTGCGGCAACTCTCGGATTACCTCTTACCTATCTGACAGCGTGTCATCAGCGAGCGAGCCAGACATTCAGAACACACATTTCAACCTTACTTACACTAAACATAGATACTTGCTAATATTAATCGGGCGAGACTATATGTGATATTCCATGCAATTTCATTACTCGCTCCATATTTGTTATGAACCTTTTAATACCGACAAAGAAATCCATGTTTGGAAGGTCTTTCCAAGTAAAACGAATTTCTTATGGGGTGTTATAGATAATGAAATTAAATAAAGGATACATATTCTAAGGTTGCATTGGTGATTTGGTTATTCTTAATCGATGTGGAACCATCATCAAATGGATAAAATACTCCTAATTTGTAAAGTTGACATAATCAATCAATCATTCAGACAGACAGACAGATTTATTCAATAAAGAGGCATTGGGCCCGTGATACATACTTTCCTGGCGACAACTTAAAAATTCAGTGAGAATATAGTCGCAGAGCAGGCACAGGTATGCAAATTTGTAACAAATATTATATTATATGGACAACAAAATGCATTTATACACCGTTGGTTTCAAATGATGAGCCCTACTGTGTACCAGTGACAATCATTCAGACTTTATTACATATACTGTGGCTTTATTACAGTGTCCTCCGAAGAGGGCACTTAAGACCACCTCATTCATTGTATGTTGATCATTGCCAGAATTTTAATCGTAGAATGTTTGTAGTTTTGATATATGGCTACATTGCTGAAAACAGCTGAAGGGATGATCTAAATCCAGCTAGGGCCCATGCACGTAGCAAAAGTAATATAAGTCCCCATGGTCCTTATCATGGTGATCTACCTTCAGTTGCTGGCAATCTATAGCCCGATTTTATGTTGTGTTGTTTTGAAATGATTTAGCATTTTACACCGAACTCAAACTAGTTTTAATTAATGAGTGATAATTTAGTCCTTATGCTGTCCTTCGCTGACAGGTTTTAAAAATGTATAGATATATTTATTCTATATAACTATTTGTCTTCATGATATGGCTGAAATATTGCCGGTGTGACGTAATATTTTAACTCACTTACTCACGTTATTACAATGCCACAATTGTTTACAAAAGCAATTAAAGCAAGTCATTATAATTCACGAGTACTTTTATAGGCAATATAATGACGGGGAAGCGCACATTGTACCTACTGGGGAATTGCGTGACTGATGAACGCTTAAGGTACACACCTCAAAGTAATATCTTCCAAGATTTCGTCTGTCTGGTTTCTATATTGTGGTGATTAGAAAGTAAGCACTTGTCAGCCTTTCCATAACCACTGAGTAGCAGACTACAAGGGACATCTGTTGAAAACATGTTGTAAACAGTAAAGAAATAGTTCAGTCACCACGTCTTGCTTACTGTCAAATGATTCCTCGACAAATCATATGAATATCATATGTTATATGTTCAATTCCTGGAAATTAGCTCAAGATGTTGGGTTGGTTGGGACATAAACTATTCAGATGATACATTATATTTGCCATTAGCATACATAACATCGTCTCAAATGCCCACATAGACTGAATCTACATTTATTTGAACTCACCAATATCGTCCCCTTGAAACAGTTATCAGATCTGCTATTTGTCATGCCCTCATGATTAAGCTGCCCAATACTCTGTCCAGCATGTATGGATACTCGGATGTTCATACTCAWMTTRCTGWTCATCAATAGCATTTTAATCCAACATTTACCTGTGTCCAAACTAATAGGTTACAACAAAGATTACACAGGAACACACGTCGTCAATTCCAATCCCCAATGAACGTTATACTGATCAATATCACACTCATATGTGAGTTTTGTAATTACTTCCGGGTCCATTGGCCAGCGCGTACACAAATTGTATTTAACACCATGCTTTGACACAATTCATGAGGGCATAGATAAACAGTAGTTTGACTGCAACCTTCGTGACTGTTCCATTGGTGTTCCTTTAGACAAGGTAAATGTGATATTAGTCGCTTACGGGTGAGGAATGCAGGTGTATGTAAATGGTTGGATCTGCCGTCTCATTAACACATACCATTATGGTCTTGTATTAATTGTCTTGTTTCTTGTTTGTGTTTAATGCCGCCGTCACATATATGTTCCCTATGCGACAGGAAAATGTAAATAATCGGTTCTGGGCCAGACATCCCAGTAACTACTTCAAAAGCATGAACCTGCGCAACTAGGATAGGATTATATAAACACTGAAGGGGAGGGCACTATTGCTACAGCTACAACCTTTTTACATTTCTCAACTTCTCGAGTACAATCGAGCATTCACGTTCTATCAAGGTTTTAAAGTCTCAGGTCTGTCATCCGACTTTTGCGCAAGTTTCTTGACTGTTGCAACATTCAAGGCCTCAGTAAATATGAATGGGTTGATGACAATTGACGTTAGTGGCGGCCATGCTGTCTGCACGCATCTCCAACTGAAAGGGCCAACTCCAACAGCCATCCATGCTGACACGGGGTCAATCTGAGTTTTCCAGGCTACATATCATGCTCAAAGCACACAATCTGATCATTATTACCCCCGAATAACCCATATTACTCCGGGAGAGATGGAGGCACTCCGACCTCGGAAAAGATACTGTAACGGTTGAAAACATACTCCAGCAATGCAATCCATCGCTCAAAATCTTCCCGCTCCGTGTTTAGTGTATACAAACCATTATTAGGGATTCGAACCTACAATCGAATCATAGCAAGTTAATTGTCAATCGAGGATAACCCTAGTGTCCAGCAATGAATACGATTGAACACAACCTTGGGTAAAAACTAGATTGCAGTTTTATATGCAGAATACATTAAACATTGCGAAAAAATAAACATATACGTTGAATATTACCATCCACCATTCACAACTGAAGTATCAGTATGACGGAGACACCGGAAATGAATCTACAATAATTATTACATTGAAGCCGATTCACAGTTTATAATTATACAAACAAGTAGAGTTGTTGTGTATGGGATCTGAGGGATATAAGGCGGTTTTTATGCTCAGATCATATGTCAATCACACTGACATGGCATTGTGTTTGTTAAAATGGGTTCTTTTCATGAATCTATGAAGGTTAGAAAAAAATCCTCCACTAACATTTTCTAGAAAAAAAACTATATTGGGTTAGGTTAACAATATGGGATTTTCGTTGTGAAACCGTTAGGGAATAGGGATAATCATAGTCATGTAGTGATACAATTACGTGAACGTATCACGAAGTTTGTCGTCATAAATTTCCCTTTAAAGCTATTCAATATCATGACAATAAGATCATTGGGGTATTTGCAGTAGCTAACTTGAATGATATTTTGATATGTGATGAAACAGATTATTCCCAAATGTACTAGTTTGAACGTTACGAATAATAAACAAGGTTTCATGCAGTACTGAGCCGTCATAGTAATAACCCGTGAAGTTCTGGGATAGAGGTGGTCTTTAGCAACTCATGCATGCCGTAAGAGGTGACTAACGGGATCTGGTGGTCAGGCTCGCTCACTTGGTTGACACATGTCATCGTTTCCCAAATGCGTAGATCGATGCTCATAATGTTGATCATTGGATTGTCTGGTCCAAACACGAATATTTACACACCGCCGCCATAGAGCTGGGATATTGTACTATTAAATCGTTGGATACGGGAGTGAATGTTACTTCTGGGATGTAAATGTTTTCCAGCACCTAACATCATTGAACAAGGCATTCAAAGCACAAGCAAGAACAACGATCATACATCAAGAAAACATGCTTTCCCTTGTTTTGTACTGTGTATGCCATACGTTTATATGTACATACAGATGTTTTCAGAGTGCCTTATGTCAGATCAAGGCATGTATTTGTTAGCCCATTTTGATAGACTTCAAACGGAAAACCCAGAAAACTTCACCTTTCGAATTCTGGAGATTTAAATTCGATTTGTCAACCTCGTCCATGCTCATATCATGGTAGCAGAGAGAAGATGCACATGCTATATTGATTTGATATTAAACGTATGACTAAAATAGTCTGAAGAGGCCATCGTGGTGTCCTTTGATGTGTAAATGTCATTCCCTTCCCCTACAGCTTAACTAAAGTTCCTATTGTTTGATGTGGCGACACAAAAGGCCTTCTTATTGCAGTCAGCCGCAACATCGGTTATTCCAGTACCGTCTACTGAGCTAGACGATGCAGCATACAGGTTTGTTAATTGTAATAAACACACCAAAGTGGACTCCACTTTTACCCCACATGACTACTAACTAATAAAAGTTATTTAAAAAAAAATATTTGGGTCTTAAATGCAAGTTAAGATTAGCTAAGAGACTAATTCCGCATCAGCCATAATATTCAAAATTGAATATTTAATGTGGGCAACCTGAAGAATTATATAAACACAACATTATAGATCACATAATATTCACATCACGCATGAACAACACCTACAACATGCGCACAAAGTAGACTTAATGTATGAGATTGTATCTCAATGTCTGACGATACAGCGATTTGTGGGTACGAAATATACCAAGTTACCCGAATACCAGAAAAAATTCCACTGTTGGGTAAGTACCGTCAAACGGATGAGCTTTGACAAGATCGATGCATTACATTGATTGCACTACGAATTACATTCAAAGCTTCTCCTGTTATCAAAAGATAATTCCGTACAATGACAGGAAGGCGATTTCTAGCTTTAAACACCGGCTGCACGGCCCGTCTGGAATGGAAGAGGATAACTGTATGGAGGTCAAGGAAAGGGAGAACTGCTACAGGCTGTATGGAGGCTACGGACTGCATAGTATGAACGGGGGGTCACGGACTGGGTGGAGGCAGACCATGAGGACTTTACGGGAGAGGTTGAGGTTAAGGAATGCAAACAGTTAAACACATACACCTTCACAACACAGACTGCCTCAGAGTATGCTGCGGTTAAGTTATTCTGTACGTTTTTTTAATATATTTCTTTCTTTAATTGTAAATTTGGTCATTTTTTAAAGGTAAACATTGCTGCAAATTGGTTTCATAGACATTTTTCTCGTGTTGTTGCCAAGCTAGGCACAGAGTCTTTACATTATGCTTGAATTTCCACCTAATATATCATGGGAAAGTCACCAAACAAGGTCTTGTTCTATTCACACTGGAAATGGCAGAATGGCGCGAAAATGAATGTATGGTCGAGCTTCATACAACTTAAGTATGTGTTTCATTAAATCACAAAAACGGTAATTAAATAAACTTCACACAAAACCTTCCAACCATACTGAATAATTCCTCGTTTTTGTGCTTGATTTCCGGATATCAAAGCCATCGTCAAGCCACGTGTAAATCAACCACTGCTGGAAGAGAACTATAAGTGGCAAGACGCTAGACTCGCTGTTCAGCTCGATACATTGGCGCCAGATATTCCTGAAATCGCTGAATCAGATGATTCCTCTATTTACTGTTACTGTCATACAACGTGTATAATGGTTTACATTTGCCCCGAAGTGCTTTCCTTTGTTCAGGTTATTCATAACACGTAAGAATTGCATCATATATACAATCTTATTTCAATTAATCAGAAATATGTTCCAACGCAGCCTATTGCTGTACATTATACCTTCTTCATGCATTGCCTATTATGTATCACCAACAGTTATTTAATTCGATTTCCTGAAATGAAATGTGCTGTTGTAGACTGTCATAGAGCTCTTTCTTGTAGAGCTCTTTGTAAGTTATCCACGGTGTTATTTTGTATTGTAAAAGACTGTTTTGTTGTTTTATGTTGATGTTTACCGTCACAGTCAGCAATGTTCCAGCTATACAATAACCGTCCGGATATATGACTTATCCAATGCAGAGAACAGACATAGTAAGTATGGTTTAGCAATAGCAATATATAGGGCGGGGAACACTGGCAACGTGATTCACACATTGTTACTAAGTGTGGTATCGAACCCGAATATTCAGAACGGCAAGTGATTGCTTTAACCACTGTGCTACCCCACCTCTCCTCGTTATGCACGGATTACAGTTTGGACCTACAATTAAAGGGATTACCCAGTAGGACAGAGCTCCCATGCAAGCATGATTTAAGCCTGAAAGAAAACGCATGCCAGGAGTTGGATGGCTGCATACGATGTCACCATCTTAACCATGTTGATCGTGAAGCTGTTAAAAACAATTATATACATTGAGTTCTCACAGCTTTTGTGATTTTCTGGTTTGGGGAAACATATATATGGCATGAGCATTAGCAGTGTCTAATGCCCAAGCGGAACCCCGACATTGTTGTTTCTGTTACTGACATTACTTCTGTGCAGGTACCGGATGCTTACACATGATCCTGGGGAGGTGGGATAGCCCCGTGGTTAAAGCGTTCGCTCGTCACCCCGAAAACCCGAGTTGGATTCCCCATATGGGTACAATGTGTCAAGCCAATGTCTGGTGTCCTCCGACGTGACATCGCTGGAATATTGCTAAAAGCGGACATCACAGACATGAATGAAAGCAGGACAAGCGCTGTCAACGTTCATGTTTCTGGTCAAACTCTCCCAATACTGATGTTGACATTAAGTAATCATATGTTCTTTATATTCATATCCATATCCATAAGCAATATCCACGTGTCCATTATATATTTTCGGCTAAATTATAAGCTCGAGTTAAATCAAAGTAAACGTTCTCAGTTAGTGATGACAAGAGGTGTTTGACGTTTAGCGTATGCTGCCGTCCCGATGGCACCCGGCCATGAAAAACATCAGAAGATATGACACAAGTCAGAAAAGGGAATGATTACAAACGCACAACTTGTGTCCATATGGATACTTGTACGTACACCAAAATCACACATAATGTCATTTCACATTCATTATATTTAGGAAGTTCATAAGTCTTCTATGTAAACTTAAAATCAGATGACAGATGATGTTGTGTGTTTATTTTTTTCGTCTGTTTTGTTTAGTTTGTATGTTTCTTATTTTGTTTTTAGGAGTCTCCTTTGCTTTCTTTGTTTCTTTGACGAACTTTATCGAGCAATCATGGTTACCGTTTTTCGTGAAAAATGCACCACAGATCAGGGAATATCGTTTTTCTTAAGTTCGTCGTAAAGGATACTGATGTATAAAGTGGTACAATCAAAGAATTGAACATTCGTTTCTGAAATTGCAAAAATAAATCAAGCTATTCCGATGAGTTCTTGAGAAACCACACGCTTTTTATCGTCTCAAATACTTTTTGTGAAAGCAAAGGCAGTCTTTCACTGATAGGATTAAATTTAATCTCATGGATTTGGTGCTACGTTTGTTTGACCTTGCTGCAATACAATCTTCCTCGTACGAATATTTATAGAGCTTTGGAATCCAATATGCAAGGTGTATACAATAACAATTTATTGCACAATGTGATTAGGGATCAACAACAGAATTTACGGTTTTGGTCTCCTTCGTTTTCTTATTTTTTGACAAACTTTACCAAGCAATCATGGTCCTCGTTTTTCGTGACAAATGCACCATTGATCATGCCCAAACTATATATTAGAGCAATCCTGAAGTATGCGTACAGTAAGTCACAGCTTCAGTTAAGAATGCAGTAAAAGCATTGTTGCCTCAACTCGAAGTGGTTGTGAATTCGAACCATCTGGGTTTGTGACAACAGGATGAGACAGGATCACAGAACACAGTAGAGGTAGCTGGCATTGGCCACCATTTCAGTGAAAGGTGTGTCAGCCAAATGTGACGCTGTTCATACACGTTTACCAGTCTGGAGCATGCTTTCAAAAAAATGAACGTATCTTCGGGCCAGTCACGACTTGGGTCCGATAATTTACAAAGTGTATTGGGTGCGCATGAGACCACTGGGCAATCGACACGTTCATGCTCCATCGAACGTTATGTGATAACCACAAAGGTTGATCATTCCCTACCTTAGTGGGTAGAGTTATTTCTGAAATACAAGTGACAGATGCCTTTACACATCAATAAGAAATATTTGCTAAAAGCGGAGTCGATGGTAGGATTATGCCACGAGCATAATTATCAAATAGTGATGGCTCCCATCATAAACATAAGCAAAGGTTTGCCAATTGATCCCCTGTAGAAACACGGGTAAATATGGCACTATTAACATGGAGAAACGGACACAGTTCTCCAAATATTGTATGACATTATAAAGTTGTTGGATATGGTAAGTGTCACAGACTAGTGACCACGTTCCACTATCTTAAACCTATCTTATTGGAAAGATCACTAATGACCAAGAATCACATTAGTAACGAGCATCGGACCTAATCGGGGACAAGTATCTCTTAAATTTACAGAGCCAAGGTGCAATACATTTATCCGTCTTTACGGCTGTTTGTATTCCACGCTGGTCAGATGCCACATATACCTTTGTGGCATACTCACAATTGGTCATCCATTGTACACATTTATCATCGATGCTTGGGTCTAGTTAAATGATATAATCTCAAGTTCACAATTACAAGTTGTCGTACGTTTAATCGGTTAATGCGATCACCTGTGACAGCTGGAATAGTTATATAGTACAGTCGACAAACACACACACCAATCCGTGGCTGTCTTACAAAAACACGTTTTATTATCTTCTACGTTGACCAATCTTTACCATCAAATTCATAATCAAAAAGTGATCAATCTTTATCATTGTTATTCTATTTTAACTTTAATAAATCGCATATATCTTCACCATATGTTACCCTTGGCACTACCTTCAGGTTAATGTGTAACGTGGTAGTAGTCTGTGATATTTCCAATTTCAAACAACACAATGTCATAAAATATTTCAGTTGTAAAACCGTGTCCATTTTCTCCATGATAACAATACAAATCAAAAAGACATCATCTCTGAAACCCAGAAACGACTTGCCAAACATATAAATCTTAAGAAGTGTTGATAGCGACACAAGTGCCTTTGTAAGTCTTAGATGAATGCATTTCTGCGACGAAAAAGCACAGTTCTGTATCCTTTTGAAAGTGAAATACTTTCAGCAAGTTGAATTTCTACTGCAATAAAGACGTTGTCTATCCATAAAAAGTGTTCCTCTTCATTCATCAGGTTCCTTTGCTCATGTGGCCCATTTTTGGCACATGCTTCGACAATGATTACAAAGTTGTAATCAGAATTGTTTGGAGGCTGATCACGGTCATGTTTGAGTAACTGACGGAGGTTTTATTGTCAAGGACAGAGGAGGCACCTGGGATTACTTGACCTACCGTTTCAAAGCTGTCTGCTTAGTCTTGGCAGCCACAAGTAGTAGAATTTACATCATGAACTGTCAAGTCTAAGTTGTCCAACACGTTCGTGTAACTGAACAGCCTGGTCGACCGTATAGGAAAGGAAATTGTTAGCAGTTACTGAAATATTTTGGACACTGATTTTGTCTCAGAATATTATTTAAATTTCAGGCATCAATCCTCTTGTTTGCACGTTTCAAATTCAGGACTGTCTCAGTCTTTATCTCGAAGCAATAACAAGAACTGCGCTTTAGTTGATACTGCGGTCCATTACTGTCTGTATACCCATCCAAGAGCAAAACTTCGTTTAGTTACGTTTCAATGTCACAGAATATTGTCTTTTTATTACATTGTACTGTCCCAATGATCATCTGTTTTCAGCATTCCAAAATAATGAAACTTATCGAAATCGATGCCCGTTTGGCAGCCGTTACCTTCGCGGCCCCTTTTTTAGTGGGTCTACGCATGTATTTATTGAGGAAAAGGTGATATTGTTCGGATGCTACAGAAAGGTCAGTATTATACGGAGGATACGGTAAGTTGGGTATTGTACAAAGGCTACGAAAAGGTCGGTATATATTGTACGGATTCTACGGAAAGGGTGGTATATTACGGATTCTACGGAAAGGGTGGTATATACGTACGGAGGCTATAGAAAGGTTGCTTTTGTACGGACGGTACGGTTAGTTCGGTACTGTACGGGGGCTACGGAAAGGGAAGTGTTTACAGAAGTTACGGAAATTTACGATGACTGCGTTATGAAGGGATTGCGCTGGGGGTACGGACTGGGGTGTTTGCACGGGGATGGACGTTTTAGAATGAAAGGTAAATGTTCACATGATTAGGACTGTCAATCTTCATAAAAATTAGTTGAGCTTAATTTATCTGCTGCGTTTGGAATTGTAATACTTATTTCAAATATTTACGGTATCTATTGATGATGACGAAATTTAACAAATGACATATTTGTTTTAATATAATCTATAACTGTTTCAGATGTTGAACACGGCAACAACAAAACACGTGTCACTCCCAACTTCATATATATGTACATTACAGTCACAGTGCCTTGTTATTCCCCTCAGTCACATGTTAAGAAAGTATGAAAGCAAAGTTTCTTGGGTGATTGTGTATCTATGTGACAGACATACGTTTAGGTGCGATTCACACTGTTACTGGGTAATCTAAGACTTCTCAATGGCAATAATGTGTCGTATTAAATTATCCTTGCAGTCAGTTATACAATTGTATGCCGATATCAATCGCCATCTTTAGAGTTGTCATATATTGCGTTGAGTCACTGGGTCAAGATCCCGCACTCACCGTTAAACTAATTATCATAGGGACATATAATTTCATCAGTCACATATCCACACATGTGTTTTCAGAAGAGATGGACAGGATACACAGTGGGTCAAATCCATGTTGGGTTAACCTTAAAAGGCCTGCTGAAAGGGAGTCTGAAATCTGCAACTTTTTTAAAGGTTATCACTTTGATGACGTCCTCGAGTCCAAGTATGATGCTGTCATTTATCAAAATATGTTTGTTTTACAGAAATTAATGTGATAAAACTCTTACGTTTTTCTGCAAGTGGCAGAATAGTTGTTACGTTAATTTTGGATCGTTTATATTTTAAATAAAAACTACATTGCCAAAGAGCAAATTGAACATTGGGTCGTATAATTAAATGTGACCGTTATCACAGCTTATGTTGTACCATCAGTATGACACACCGGAACTTCCACCATTCCACGACCACTCATGATTTCCGTAGATACGCACTCGTTTGTCTGAAGCTAATTCATAGTTCAGAATAATGTGGACGAATCTGACGATGTTACGTACAAGCCAAGCATTACAAATTTCAAACAGTCCCTCATATCTAAGAATACCAGCTGAACACTACAGTCACGCTCACTGCTTTATAAGGGAGAGCAGTTTCTGGGAACTGGTGTATCGCTAACTTTGTTGACTTGTAGATCGGTTGTTTTTAGCTCCCTATGATCCTGGTATAAAGGGCGCCCTGTCTGATAGTGCCTCGGATGCCGATTAATGAGTTGCACAATTTCTTAACGCTCGAGCAACACCAAGTTGCGACAGGTCTTATTGCCGTTGCTCGAGTGGATCCCTTGGGTTGTTATCGGCTTTTTGTCTACCAGATTGCGGCAACTCTCGGATTACCTCTTACCTATCTGACAGCGTGTCGGCAGCGAGCGAGCCAGACACTCAGAACAAACATTTCAACCTTTCTTACACTAAACATAGATACTTGCTAAGATTAATCGCTCGAGACTATATGTGATATTCCATGCAGTTTCTCATCACACTTTATATGCGTTATAAATTCTTTTAATACCGACAAAGAAATCTATGTTTGGAAGGTCTTTCCAAGTTAAACTAATGCCTTATGGAGGGTGATAATATGATTAAATACAGGATATATATTCTATGTTTGTATTGGTGATTAGCTTATTCTTTATCACCATCATCATCATCAATTGGACAAAATTGGACTGATCGTAAATTTGATTTAATCATTCAATGTCGGCAAACGCAGTTATACATCCTGAAAATACATTATTCAGTGTACAAGACAATTTTATTGTAGAGTCGCATCATTATGTCTTTTGTTACAGGTTAACTGATGAAGATCACAGATCCGATGACATAGGTACAGTTATAAATATGGACTGTCAAGTCCAAAGTAAAATATGCTCGAACGCACACCTCTTCCTTTTGCTGATGTCAGACATGCCAACTACTGGAATCCGGCGCTGTTCCTGAACCAGTGCACGATCAGGCCTTTTCTTGAGATTAGAGAAACTGGTCGTTCTCTGACCAAGAAAGTCCAACAGATGCTCAGTGGGGAACATGTTGCTAGATCTTGGCAGTAGTGCATAAAGTTGATTGTTATCTTCGCCATGTGCTGTCTTTGTCTTGTTAAAACAGAGTGTTTGATTACACAATGCCTTTTAGAAATATATATAACATATGCTACATATGCTATATGTTTGAGTTTTGCAGAAACTAACTTGTTGATATGACGATATGCTCTCAAATTGGTATCGAAAAAATAACCCAGCATTAACTGTACAGTTTAATGCAATACTGTTCCCGTTAACCGTTACCCTAGTTGGTGGTGTCCTCTGATTCTCCCACTAACCCTGTAGTGTTGGAAGCGACTCGTATCAGAAAAGGGAAATTTTCTTTACAACAAACAATGTTCTCGACATCGATAACTGCTGTACCTGATTACGTCATATCACGAATCGTTTCCTATCTTAAATACCGATGAACCCTCATTTCAGAGCATCTTACCCCTACTCGCATTGGTGAATTACATGTAATTAATGACGATGAATACTTTGGTTGGAACATCAAGCTATAGTTTATTACATTAGAACAATGAACGTGTCATTTTAGTCGGTTGTTTATTTTCAGATGATCTAGTACAAAATATATTGCATAGCAGCTCTTCTCTCTGTCGGTGTATGTGTGTGCGTGCGTGCGTGTGTGTGCGTGCGTGCGTGTCAGTGGGCTTGTGTGTGTTGTTTGGTTGGGGTTTTGTTTTATGTGTGTGTGTGTGTGTGTGTGTGTCTGTGTGTAACAATATTTTCTTTAAATAGGCAGGGATACCGTTCGACAGTTTCCCATTTTGGTTTAGATTTTGAATAAATTTCTGATACATGTAAAGCTGTCAGGGTATAAAGGTACATAGGTAATTACAGTTTGGTTGGATTATGAATATTTCCATACCCTATGGAAAAACTTTTAATACATATAATAATATATATACGGCATATCAGTATGACTATGAAACTCACACTATCCACATCTTAAAATAACCAGTTGGCATAGGTCATGTGTCCTAAACATGTCCTGTAGTGGTTGCATTTGTTACTTTTCTATGCTATTGAAATATAATGTATGTATCACATTTCTCTTCACCTTTATATAGTAAAGACATTCACTTTGAAAATGGGTACTTTGCAGAAATAATGTGAAGCAGACCAGAGAATACATTTTGAAACCATAGTGTATTGATTTCATAACAAGTTCGTGACCAATATACTCGTGATGTTCTTTGATATATAAATGTCAGTCCTATCCCCTGTAGGTAAATTACTCCCATTGTTTGATGTGGCGACACAAAGGTCCTACTGACTGCATTCAGACGCATCATCAGGTTATTTCACCACAGACAACTGCGCTAGACAAGTGGTCAAACCGACTTCAAACTATCACGGATATCTACGGTAAATAACATCGCGTTAGTGAATTTCACTTTTGTGGTTTTCGGGTCCATAAATGTTCTTTCCAGCCGTTGGTCAAATGATGCAACATTGAAAACAATGAGGATATGTTTGGCTCATCTTTAACCTGGTTGACTGTCATTACCTGCGGTCAATATCTCGTCATTTTTGTTTGTTTGTACATGCAACTTGCAGAATGACGAAACGATGATTGTCATGAATATTGTAAACATTATTTGGCTTCAATGTGCTTTCGCATTTTCGAAGAACTGTTTCCCACCACGAGATTGGAAACACCTGCCAGTGTTTTAAACCCAGATGTGCCCCTTTTCAAACGTTTAATGGACCTAAAATGTGTGAGATAAATGATTCGATTTATTACGAAATCTTTCTCATACTGATAGTTATCCAAAAGTTTTAACAGTATATGTTCCAATTGTTGAGTTGGTCACAATGAATATTTTTTCACTGCCATGGCGTAGTCATGTTTCCCCGGGTTATATTTCCGGAGCTCATTTCATTGTTAAAATGGTTATATAGCAATTAATGTAAAAAAGAGAGAAAATTTAAACAAATTCAGCAAACCTTAATGCCATAAATCCCAGGGCGATGCAATGGTCAATTAAATGCTGTGCTATTTAGTATGGGATGAAGTACTGCTCCACGAAAAAGCTTCAGCAATTATCTAAGGATATTTCTTCTACGTCCGAATGTTTCTTGCCATTCCTTTGTGCGATTCTGTGATTCAATTGTCAATAATTTAATCCGTCACCTTGTAATGAACAATATTTTCCCGATATGAATGTCCATCGTGAATATATCTGGATGACATATGGATTCCTAACAAACCAATGATCGGATTTATGCAGAATCACTGTTCCGTACCCACGTTCATTAAGAACATTTATGTTTTTACTTGACGAATCTTTTCAAGCCCTGATGGCGTTCACTTCGTCATTACCGTAGTTCCCACAAAGCGTGAAGTCCGGCACCCACAAACGACTTCAAACTGGACTTGCATATGTGTTGATGAAGATGTGTTTAATGCCTCCCAGTGTTCAATTTAATTTCCATGTTGTTGTTGTTTTCGTGAGCTGTGTAATGTCTATTTCATAGTGTGCTTTGGTTGCTCAACTCGATTTTGTCTGTCAACCCCCATGTCTGGAGGAGACGTCTTTAAATTAGTTGATCAAGCCACGAAAATGAATGTATTTGCCTAGAGTGCAAATGTGTTGCGTTTTTTTATTTAAATCAAATGTTTTTAAAAGTTTCTGACAGATAATGAAAGCTTCTTTTATTCAGTGAAAAAGTGTTTTGTTTGTCTGTTGGCTTAAATCTAAAACTACTATACTTTTGCAACACAGAAATATAGCAAAACAATGAATAGTGTTCAGAATTGAAGATGTGCTTGAAGGAAAAGGCTGTTGTCATCGCTCAGATAAATGATAAAGCTATACTTTGCAGTGAACAAGTATGAAAGATATTTAAAGTGGCTTTGTACATGGCATTGTGATGGGTAATAAAAGTAGGTATCCCAAAGTGAATGAAAAAAAGGCATTGTACAGAATGAAAGAAACGCGACTTGGAATGTCCTTTTTAATAACAGATAGGTTGTAAATGTATAGAGGGCACACGTGAACCATGAGTGACGTAAACCCGTGAAGATCCGGGTTAGAATGAACCTTCCGTAACCCATGCTTGTCGTAAGAGGCGGCTAAAGGGATCAGGTGGCCAGGCTCGCTGGCTTGTTTGACCCATGTCATCGGTTCCCAATTGCTTAGATCGATGCTCATGCTGTTGATCACTTGATTGTCTGGTCCAGACTCGATTATTTAC
>VKKT01001369.1:78535-90198 GCA_008038995.1 Haliotis laevigata | reverse complement strand
CTCGAGTGACGTAACAGTCGAAGAAACCTTGACTTCCAACGCACGGCCTCTGACCACGTGCCACACAAGCATGGGTTGCTGAAGACCAATTTAACCCGGATCTTCACAGGTCACATTACCTCTTGAGTTACGTATACTTTTTGTCATTTGACAGTCTTCGTGTGCTCTTGATCCATCTGAACATTCGATTCGCAATTAATTGCACGAGGACATTATTGATGAAACATAACCAGGACATTTCATGTTTCACATTATATAGCTGTCTCCATAAAACGTTCTCTATCCACTTGTCAGAATTCTTTGGAAGTAAGCCGTGTTGCAAAAAAAAGAAAATCCACATTTTACTACTTGTTGCAGTAACAGTCATGTGTTGCGAGCATGAAATATGTCAAGCTTCCAGTATTACCGCGTTGGAGCATTTTTTGGTTCAATTTGTCTAAAGCTATGATCGACTACGTAATCGATATGTTCAATTTTGATTTGCCGCTCTCGTAGAGCGTTGTTTACACTCACTGACTACAAGAGCGTAATACACAGAATAAATGTGGTTGACGGCGATGCCATACGGTCACAGGACTCTGATAAATATTATCCCAATCGAATTACATTAATTACATTGAAAATTCTAGTATGCATGTGTTTTTATAACGTGATAATGACCAGGGGTTAGGTGTTGAACTTTCACGTTTTCCGCCCACATAAACGCCTAATCACTTTCTGGCGTGGTTACGTGTTATTTACTTCCTCATCATGAATGATCATGTTTCTTCTATCATCACTCAATTGTACATGCTTCATATTTGAACACTTATATAATTTACGCATTCAGATAATTTTCACTACTAATTTGCCTTTTACGCCAAATTGAATAAACTACTTCTGCGAATAATTTGTTGATTATTCTGACTTTTTGTTGTTGTTGTAGAATTGGGCTGAAATCATTCTTTGTTGATTTAGGTATATTATATCTTAGGAATGATATGTTGGCATACTCTGATAAATCATGTAAAGTAAGCAATGATATAATCCTAGTTGTTACAAACCAGTATGCGTGCAAGAAGTGTAAACATAAGAAAGAAACGTAACAATGTTCACACCATGTGTAACTTAAAGTTATGACAAAACAAGGTTGTTGAATTTATAGGTAAATACTTCTAGGTTGCCAAAGAAAATACCATGATCAATGCAGCCTAAATGAGCAACGGGCATATCCGGACATCTGGATTGCTAAACAGATATGTGACATACAATAACTTACTTATGAAGAAAACATTTTAGAATCAGTCATGTCAATTCCAGAAAACAACTTATGTGTATTAAACATATTTGGGCAGGCACTGCTAATATGGTCCTCTCATTATTCTTTACATAATATGGCTACCTGTCTCTGATGATTCAAACTATGTCAAAAGTTTGTGTTTAAACATTCCAAAATTACAAAATATTTACGTTTGTCAGTTCATTTTTATACATCATCCACTAACATATAGGCGTAATATTGCATATACGAACAGTTTATTTGTTTTTTAACGTCCAGATTGGAGTAATACAATTTGAGAGAAATATTCAATTTCGGAGCAGATTGAAGTGGCATTGTAAGTCTTTATTAATGTATACATCATCAAACAACGTAGAACAAAATATATTCCATGGCGTCTGACGTTCAATAAACGAAATTCTGTTTACAGTTACAACGTGGGCAATTTATTTGAAATGTGATGCTTTTGTGCCAGAAAAAAATGACTGATCGTCTTTCAGCCAATAAATAACTTCTCCCAACACATGGAAAAATGCCCTGAGCAGAATGAGTGGCAGTAGCCTTTCACATGGGTAACGCCTGGATAGTGTAAACCCGAGGGGTAAACGACTGGGGCCCGGGATGCGAAACCCTGAACGTACAGATGGCCATGACAGCCATAACAGACTCCCTGCTAAGTAGCATGTCCTTGGCCTGTAATCCTGCAACAAGACAAGTAACCTAAAACAATCCATCCATGTTTATAGCAAACCACACCTGTCGGAGTTTTTGTAGGTAGGGCCCCTAAAGCTCAAAGATGTATCTATCATCTTTTTTAAAACAAATCATCACAAGAATAACATGCATGGACAGTTGACCATGATTGGAATCAGGGATCTCCATGAAGGCATAACAGTATCATCGCACTCGCGATATTTACATCTTTAATATGTCATTTGGGATATGGTAAAGATAAGTAATATACGTCCACGTTGAAATATGGTACCTTTGAGAACCGTTGGGCTTTCCTATCACATGAAGCAGACGCGCTGTGATCATACTGGAATATGGTTTACCGTTCACTCACTCACTCATCGCTGTGCATAATTAGTCCGCATATATGTATCCACTACATTTATTCTTTACAAGCGTTTTCTTTTCCAATCCAGGAATCTATCTTATGACCAATTTCAATTTTAATGTGGAATTCAATTACAAACCCTTGAGAAATCCAACTCGTGCAGAGATTTCTGAACTCGCTACGAAGACGGGATGGTGACGTGACCATAGAAAACATTTTGTAACCATAAAAATCCATAACAAGCACATGGCAGATATTATCATTGTGTCCTTTCAAATGTAAATGCCATTCCTGTCCCCTGCAGGTACATTAAAGGTCCCTTTGTTGGATGTGGCGACACAAATGCCGTTATGGATGCATCAAAGGCAACATTAAGTTACCACAGTCTACTGTGCTTGGCGAATAATCATTCCGACATGACAATGTCATCGATATCAGTATCAAATATCGCCTTGGATTTCACCTGAATGTGTTTCATTGGAGAATGCATCTGACAAACAACTATATTAAAACAGCCGCTGTAAGCATGACAAAGAAGTAAGCTACGAATATGAAACTATTCGGATCAATTGATTTAGTTTTAACCTGGTAGTTATTGTCAACGGACTATGGCTCATCGCTTTCATATATATACTATTCCAAAAAGGAAACGCATAACCCAGAAATCTGTTACGAAAATGTTGTATTTTCAAACATGTATAACTCGTCCACAAATAGACTTTAGTACATGAATTTTTACATCATTGTATAAGAAGGTAATGTCTATACAACCAAGTGGATAATTTTAAATAACGTTGGTAGCATGGTCCCGACGTCGGGTCTCCTGGCTCTCAGTCTAATTGCTCTCAACCTGTTCCGTACAGTTTGACCGGATGTCCTCCGAAGTCCAGGCACCCTGGCTTCTGTGCTCTCACCCGTGGCAGTACGATYACGCAAATGTAGTACCCGTATGTACCGATCTTGGGCTGTAGTGGTGACTCGAGGTCTGCCTGTAGAGAGTCACTTGTCATGCCTGTTTGGTTGTAACGAGCTGCAAGCAGTGATATCGTGCTCAGACTAACAGAAAATTGGTAATCTCCAGCGTGCATTCTCTCAATGGCGATGTTCCGTGTCGCAGCGTCAAGACGTGGCGTAGTGACTTGACCTTGAAATTCCTTCAAAACGAACGCCGATTTCCGAAAGTATTCTGGATTTTATAGCCACACAGTGCATGCTCTTTGCTGCACAATTTCAACTGGAAGATGATTTTTGTTGAGTTGTGGCGATGCCTTTTTAATTATTGTGTGAAATCTCATCAAAATCAACATTTTCAGTCGATTTTTCACTTGTGCAATTGTGTAAAATCATGTTATCAACACTTTTGTTACATAGTTCGACGATTGTTTGAACACAATATTAGGTAATTAATAGATTTTTTACAAATACTTATATATATACAAATACTTGTAGCATGACGTAAGAATGTCTTGACTGTTGAAATACAAATCTTGCAACGATAGGACCACCTGCCAGTGTATTTAACCAAGAGACCTGCGCCTTTCCCTACTCTTGTTTGTCCCACGAAAGTGAATATAATTTTTTTTGGTTTATATTCAGATATTCAATAATAATATCAAAGTATCCAATGTATTACGAGACCTCTCTGATACTGTTAGATACACAAGAGTTTCAAACTCAGTGTCTGTGCTCAGTTCTTGTAGGGCTCGCAACAATTTCTTTTTTTCACTACCGTGACATAGTGAGTTCTCCCCGGGTGATATTTCCGGAGCTCATTTCATTGTTCAAATTATTACATTGTAATTATTGTGAAAAGATCCTCTAAGTAATTCAGCAAAACCTAGTGCCTGAAAATGGTTTATCCCAGGGCAATGCAATCGCCAATTAAATCTTGTGCTTTCTTCTAGAATGAATTCCTGCTTCACTAAACAACCTGGGCAATTATCAAAGTATATTTTTAGCGTCCAAACGTTTCTTGTCAAACCCTTTTTCATTTTTTGTAAATCTAGCACATGAGCACGACGAAATTGGTTCCTCATTTCAGTGGGGACAGTGAAGGAAGTCTTTGACATGATCGTGTCAGAATCGGTGTTAACAACGGCAACTTTACGCTTTTCAGCGACAGGTCCAAAACGTTACAAAGACCTTTAAATATAGTTGCTGTACCCACTGTCCGGATCCTGGTGAACAACTGACCCTTAGTAAATCCTGAATTCCTGGTCCAGTCACGATTGAATCATATCCAAGAGCATGGGTATTCTGCTGATAAACCAAGAATTATGGAAAATATGGGTTTTGAATCAACGTTCATGGATCCTGGCGCAAATATAGAACGCAACATCACTAATGTTACATGGCCAAATAAAACATTCATACCTTTACTAGCGAATCTTTAAGAGCGTTAGTTTCATAATTTGTTCCCACAAAGCCTGTATGTCCGCACCCACTAACGACCTTAAACTAGAATAGTATTCGAGTTGCTAAAGATGCGTTGCTAATGGTGCCTGGTCTTAATGATTTTAGTTTTCATGTTGTTTTCCAGAGCTTTTCATGTCTGGTTGTTGAACTGGATGTCTGTCAGTGCCCGTGTCTGGTGGATATGTCTCTCAGCTGATCAAATACACCGTCCACCACTTTGAATATTAACAACTCACTGGTTTCCAAGCATACTTTAGTGAAATTGTTTGTATAGAGCGCAAATGTATTTCTTTAATCTACTTAAAACTAAATGCTGACAGTTGATCCAAAGATGAAAGTGTATTTTGTCATAGCACAAGTGTTTATATGTGTTGGAGGTGGTGGGGTCGCCTAGTTCGTCAAGCCGAAAACTCGGGTTCGATTCTCCACATGGGTACAATGTGTGAAGCCCATTGTGTCCCCCGCCGTGATATTGCTGGTATATTGCTACATGCGGCGTACAACCATGCTCACTCGCACACTTATATCTGTTGGCTGATCATTTTGATGCACTGTATTCACAGAAAACCTGAAGGCTTTACGAAACTTTTACTCATGAGGTAGCATGTTAAACGTCTGACACATTCTTGTTTGTTTCTCTGGATCCATTTTAACCTCCACCTCCCATCTGCATGAACACGGGGTCATTTGAGATGTATAGAATCGAGAATACTGGGGTTTTCCAGGGTTCGTTATCGTACATTTTAATGTTCTCTGCATTGAACTGTCTCCGCCCACTTGCCTTGAGCTAATGAGAGCTATTGTTGCATTCTGAGGCTACGAAAACAACGCAGACCCACTCTTTACCAGTTGCTACATGTTTGGCGAGCGTAAGCCTGATCTCAACATTGTCTGATGATCTCGATGGAACATGTAATCGATATGTTTCATTTCAAAGAGTGGTGTCTCTTTCAAAGTGTAAAACATACTACAAATGTGGTTGGCGGTGATGCCAGGCGATCACAAGGCTCTGATAAATATTATCCCAATCGAACTGCATTAATTACATTGAAAATTCTAGTGTGCATGTGTTTTAGAATGTGATACTGACCAGGGTTTAGGTGTTGAACTTTCGCGTTTTCCGCCCACAGGAACACCTAAGAGCCTTCTGGCATCGGAACTCGTTATGTGATTGTTCATCATCACTGATCATGTATCTTGTATTATCGCTCACTTTTACATCCTTGTTATCACTTATTTGAGTTTTCCATTCAGAAAATTGTAACTGCTAATTTGCCGTTCGCATCCTATTGAATATTAAACTAGTTCTCTAACGGTCATATTTATTATAATGGTGTTCAGCTCGGGCTTTGCTGATTTTATAGCATGGATGATGTTAACATACTCTGATAAACCATGTAAACTTGGTAATGCGAGAATCCTAGTAGTTACAAACCAGTATACGTGTCAGGACTATAACCATGCGAAAGAAACTGTGCGTCTAAATGTTCATACCATGCGCATATATACGTCACAGACCGGAGGCTATGTTAGAAGTAAACACCACATCCACGACAACCGTATTTGCAGTATATTGTCTTCAGAAGCTATTAAAGTCAAGAAAATAACGAACACTGAATAATGGGATACTACATTTCGCTGTGAAAAAGCCTTGTGCTCTATGTGTCATAACAATTTTCAGGGATGGTATGGAACCTCCACTTCACAAACAAGCTATTGGTCAAGACAATAATGGGGGAGTGGGGGCGCATGGTGCAATATAAACTTCCTAAATCGATTCCTTGATCCTAGAGTGCACACCCAAGAAGAAATTACCATTGCTGATAAACTATAATCATAATTCTGATATATATAATGAGCCTTTTCCATATACATGTACAAGGCACATGCTCACAGCTCTAACACACAATCTGAACAGAGGCAACTCTTTTGCCTGAGGTGAGACCATATGTATCACATGTGCTTCGTCATGAGTGATGCGTATGGTATAGGTTTTGTTTAATGCTCGGGGATGTTCTGAAAGAACAACGTGTGATGCTTTTGAAACGAACAGCACCTCATGTGTGCAGTTTGATCTGACCTTCGTTATCATATCATATCATGTCACATGTACTGTTATTCAAAATGAAAAATAACATTTCCGTCAACATGACCTAATGTTATCACAGAATCTTACTATTTCACAGTAATGGCAGCAGATGTGTTCGACATGTAACACTCGGAGTGAGTGAGTGAGTTTAGTTTACGCCGCACTCAGAAATATTCCACCTATATGGCGGCGGTCTTTAAATAATCGAGTCTGGACAAGACAGTCCAGTGATCAACAGCATGAGCATCGATCTAAGCAATTTGGAACCGATGGCATGTGTCAACCAAGTCAGCGAGACCGATCACCCGAACCCGTCAGTCGCCTCTTACGACAAGCATTGGTTACTGAAGGTTCATTCTAACCCGGACCTCCAGGGGTGTAACACTCAGAGGAAGTAATAGTGAGTCAGTATGGTTTTACGCCGCTTTAAGCAATATTCCAGCAATATCACGGCGGAGGACAACACAAATGGGCATCACGGAGGAAGTAATAATGATCAAATACAAATGTAGTACTGAAAACAGGTGTGAGTGAAAAGGTGGGAGTATCCTGCCCAACACTAAACAACCGTTACAACACATGCAAAGGCAAGTCAATCGAAAGGAATACGGTGATTTATGAAAGAAGTCAAAGTGGGGGAAGGCCTCTGATTCTGAAGCATTATTGTCACTAATGCGTCAGAAGTTTGGAAATGTCTACCATAAAACGTTTGAATATTTTTAAACGATTGAATTGTGTACACGTGAGTTTCGGGATGAAATGTTGCATAATAGAAGTGTATTAGATTAGTACGGCCACTGGGCTTGTAATCTGCATATTGTGGATCTAATCTGCGATAGAACCACTTGACTAAACTTTGGATTGTCTCAACATCAATTTTGACTGAAATGTTTAATGTCCTCGAGTGTTCTGTGATAAATTTGCAGTCGAAATCTCTAAATTTAATCAGAATACAGTAAGGACGCGTTTTCGAAACACTTTGATTGCCGATAAGATTACCAGTGACAGTGACGAAATTAGTATTGGCTGATTTAATTCCCCCCAAACCTTCATGACTGATGGCTAAACTTAGACGTGGACACCAGATGCAGCTCCAATTCTTATTTCAACTCCTGCTGGTCTCAGGAAACATACCATCTTACAAGGGACAGTATTTCTCAGCTGACATAAATACGATTTTGTCAACTTCAGCTAAAGCCATCAAATACATATGACCTTTGGATCAGAACATCAGAATCTGTTTCGACAACTGAATATCTGGGGAAATTATAGTTTTGCTGTGGCTTTAATGTGTGACATTATACCGTGTGTATACGAATGCTGTATTGTTGCGGTCTGTTCTGACCTAGTTGTGATAGGAGATGCCAGATAGAGTGGAATTTCTATCAACCGGAGTCTGATCCACCACATCAGGATCATTGTTCACTAGTCTATCTCACAGACCCTGAACCACACTATTTTTCCTACTGCCAAGCCCTCTCTGCAGTGCTAAAGCCCTAAATAAAGCAAGTCTAGATATCTCTGGTCTCCCTGGGACTCCTTTTCAATTTAGATGAGCTTGTTTGTTACTGTCAAAATTATATATATATTCAGAGACCAAGCGTTAGTCTAATTGTTCACTAACGTGTAAACATCTGAGACAGTATCTAGTAACAATCACAGAAACATCGCTTTGACATAAGTTACATCGTTGTTCCGCTCACTAACACTCATCACCAGCTGCGGCAGAGCGGTCGTCAGAGGCGTCGCACCTTGCTGCGAAGAGGTCAGAATCAGTGATCACGGGTTTGAATCCAAATCCCCTTGACTTGTATTGTACAACAATATGTCAGTTCAAAAAATTAACTGAGGCGGTAATCGTCTCAAGGTTGGGTTTCTTCCAAGATCAATTTGTCATAATGATTCCCGGCAATCAGATCACCAGCAACCTATTTTTGGCGTGAGGCCTGGTTTCAATCGTCCTGGTAGATATCGTCCTTCTACCCCGAGACAGGGGTAAGTCTTAACAAGCAAAGAGAAACACATTACCAAGACTGTCTCTGAAGTAGTTATCTTCATCAAGGCCAACATAGACCTCGCCATCTACGGAATCGGAATAAGCAGCTCGGACAATGCCCTCGGTTGAGACCAATAAGCTGCCAAATGTTTGAATGAGCACAAGGCTCGACCAGGACTTTCAATGATACGTGGACAGCATCTAGGGTTCCTAAGATTGTTTTTTAACGCCGCACTCAGTAATAAGGTTCATTAGACCAGTTTGGGACAGTATGTGTATACTCTTCACAGGTGAGTTCGAATTTCATCTGGACACCTCAGATGTTAAGCTGTGACACCACACCACCCCTCTATTAGAACGAATCTTCTCTTTTCAGGCACTGTGTTTTCAACGAATTTGTAATGATAGAACATTGATAAGGCGAATTACCAAATATTATGTTAGGTGCTTTTTTACACATATCAATTCCAAACCATGGTTAACACTTAAATGTAATGACTGAAAAAGTTAGGTCTAATGGTGTATTAATTCGGGCTCTTCTTACATATTAAGTTGACATACCGTGATTAAACCGCAATTCAAAATACTGCCCCAAGCAGCGTAACTACCAACCCACTCACACTTGCAAAACACTTCGCTGCCTCCTCCACTCAGTCCATTCTCTGAAATCAGAGCAGTATTTAAAGCACTGAAATAACAAATGCAAGGTTTACACATCTAACCAATGCTGATGTAATAACGAAAAGGTTAATGCATCATTACGGCCACAAATTTGATTTGATGGATGGATCAAACAAACGCCTCTTCTGTCAGTCTGTGATACACAGAAAATCATTAGCATGCTGCCCTTTGAGTAAAATCTGTGTTACAAGTGTCAAAAGTGTAGCCAGTGCAAACACTAGGCTCCACAGCATGTGTGTAATCAGGAAACATGCGCCCGGTATTTGCTCAGCAGCATGATACGACCAGTTACCCTGTCGTCTTAACATGGAGCACACGTATCCTTTCTCACGTTCCTGAAATGACCGTACTTTATCATTGAGTCAAATATGCATTGGATCATGTAGACAGGTTCTAAGAAACAACATAAGCTGCCGAATATTTACATGGTTCAATCGCCTAAGCACATACACGACTTTATTATATTGATTTTTATCGATTTACAAAAATATATTTTTAATGTAAATGCTACGAAAATATTGTTAATTTTGTTCATGGGTAATCAGCAGGGAGAACATTCTCTAATAAGCCTGAAGATCCGTTGGGCATATCGCAACACTTCTATTTTCATGAAAAAATAACATTTTCCTCAAGGTTACTAATGTCTTTGGAACAGCTGGCATTTCGCGCTGAATCCCACTTCGTTGAATTACGAGGATGTATACGTGTAGCTGAAATCAGAGCAAGCAAGCCCATGTGCTTGCAACTAAACAAGCTTGTTAACATTGTGCTATAACATGGTTCATGAAGGTGACTTGTATGGCAGATACGTTGAACACTCAAAATGCCAACCCTTAATAGGTGGTTATTACAAAACACGCAGTCGTGCCAGGTTTCTAAAAGCCTTTTTGTGTGGAATGGAAAACATTGGTACATTAATCACATACCAACATACGCCTCGAAAGGGTTTCCACAAATGGTAAAAGACATATTGGTCCAATTGTCCTAAAGTGCCAAATCCCGATGTGAAAAGGTAAATTCTGTTGATTGGATCGACTATTAAATGTTTATGGGCATGCCTACCCATTTCGCAAACACCTGATGTCATCGCTGATCTTCATGTATATGACTTTCACTACAGTTTGTATTTTACGTCCAGTAGAATCTGTTTCGTCTAGTAATCGACCTGGATCATTCACTGAAGTTGAATTTTATACATTTATTTTTTTTGGGTCTGTCGCCAAGATACTATCCAAGATAACTATTCCACCCGTGGAATGCTTGCGTATGAATTTGTTCTTTACATGTACATAATACGAGACGTTTAAGAACACCAGGTGTCAAATTTTAACTGTAAATAATCCAGTCAACCACTCAGTCTAGTGACTAATATCATGAGCAATGCAATGCTATTGGTCACATTCTCGAGCGTGACTTACCGAGTTGCAAAACACCCAATTTACAAGACCCAGGTTGTTACTAACCTAATTTAGATGTAATATTGATAATAGTCTTAAGACTGTCTGATTAACTGAGTGAGTACGGCTTTTTCGCTATTTTCAGCAATATTACACCATTATCATGGCAGGAGACACCAGAAATGGGTTTTACACATTGAACCAAACCCATTTTGGTCTTCGGAGTGACGATCGAACGCATTAACCACTAGACTACCAAACTGCTTTCTCGATTAACTAATTAACTTTAGTTTGAGAACAGAAGCCGTGCACCAAAGCGAAGAGAGTCTTGCTTAACTGGAAACCATGGCTTGTAAATAAACCGGACATGACATGAAACACTGACATCCTGGGTCATTTATATGACGCTTCACAGAAGTGTTGTGAATGTTTTATAGTCGCAGATCAATTGTGAGGATAGTTTTATTTGGCATGCCATCCATGTGTGAGTGGTTGCTAAAAGCGCCACAGTCTATTAATACTAGGGGTGTCACGATACACCAATCTCACGATGCGATACGTATCACGATTTTAAGGTCACGATACGATACGTATCACGATTTTAAGGTCACGATACGATACGTATCGCGATACATAATTAACGCCTTTTCATAGCATTACTTTACCGGCAACGTACGCGCTCGCTGATTGGTCCATCAAAATAGTTTAGCCAATCACAAAAGCTGTTAGTTTCCAACCTATTTTTTAAGTAAAGCTAGCTACATCTA
>VKKT01001369.1:46941-71887 GCA_008038995.1 Haliotis laevigata | reverse complement strand
GGTCATTGGCTCCCTCCCTCTGCAAGCCGTCTGCGTTCTGCTGTTTATTTTGTTGACAGTTAAAAAGACAGATTCTTTAATACAAATGCATAAATTTGGTGATTACAATGTGATTAGGTTGTCTGACAAAACATCCACTTGCACAGTTTGAGATCGATTGGATCATTGGATGAAGAGATATTTACAAAGAAAACGGGTTCACATGCATTTCATCCCAAACTATAGGTCTATTGCTGTTTTGTTTCAAGTAATTCATTAACTGTATCGTATTCTTTCAACGGGGTAGAGGCATACTGTGTGACGTATGTCTAACGTCGAGAAAAATCAGAGAGTAAACGCTTTAACGATAAAATTCGAAAGGATGTGCATATGTGATCTTTCCACAACATAGAATTTATTGGTAAAAGAAGATTCACGCGCCAACGTCTCCAATAGTCTCACGTAAAATTGTTGTCACATACCAATCCTTTCACTGTCTAAAAATTGCCTGGACAAGAAGAGGTATTTTTTCCCACTTCCGAATTGTCGTTTATCTTAGGACAATTAGCATAGGATTCTAATGGCTGCTCTTCCGGTACGTTTCCCCGTGTCCATCACCCGAGACAATCTGCCGTTGATCCGCTCAAGTAAGATACCTACAAAAACATTCGAATTGCTTGCATAAAAAAGCAGGGCTCTATTTACAGACATAATTAGCGACAATTTCCGCGCTTTTGATGTATTTGTTGTGTGTCGAAATACACACCACAGGAGATCAAATGGCTCAGACAAGTAAGATCCCAATCTTTACTGCTTCCACTGTGTCTATGGGTAACAAATCTATGGTCTTTCAGCAACAATTTAGCCTTCTCCAAAGAGACTCCTTATTGTAACGGGCCGTCTCCCATAAACGTGTTTTCCCTAGTTTAAATGTATTTGGAAACAAAATTGGTTATTCATCGACATTTTGTCTTTGGGCATTGCCTTGTTTAGTCAAACACCACGAAGTATTCATCGTGTCATATTCATCATATGACAGAAGCCCCTTCATTGTGCAATTGAGCTAGTTATAACTAATTTATTGTCATTTGTTCCGTGTACTTGAGACAGACAGTCGTCAAATCTCCGAGATGACAATGGACATGGCTGACGTTTGCAATATGATTTACTCGAGTATTAAGTATAAAATTATTCCAAATCTCCTCAGTACATCGTATCCATTAAACTATTAAAATCATCTCTGCACCATAAACTAAGTGACTGCACTATTTACTACGAACTCGCTTCTGTTTATTCCAACGCCGTGCGTATATCACAGCGTTATCCATGTATACATACTTCCAATTCCAAATGTCGCAACTGGCATTGGCGTATTCGAAAGAGAACGTATGCAGTGTCTAGTGTCCACACCTTGTACATGTAGATCTACGAATCTCCAACCACATGGGAAATACGTCTTGCAACTAAAATTAGGATTGGTCTTAGTTAACAGCAGCTGGTGCCTGATATTGAAAGACAAGTATTGAAAGACAGAGATTAGAGAAGGTGACTTTCAATGACACCTTCTAGAAAATATTTTGCATCCGTCAACTGTAAACTGTTTTCTTGTGATTACAATGTCGATTTAGAGTGGATACAGCTGTAGTTATTGCTGTCGACAAAGATTTGATTCCCATAGTCATTCGCTCTAGACATGTATATTTTTTGTTTCTGTATATTTATTTGCAGGTGAAAAAATATTCCATGTGGGAATTGCATTACAGCATTTATTCCAATTTCACACGGATGTGAGAAATTCCAATTAACGAACAACATGGGTTTGCACTTTTCAGCCATGCGAGGTCGTGTTATCAACGAAATGTTAATATGGAATGTGCTAATGGCGATTGATGGTTTTGGCCATTAGATTAATCGGCAATGTTCAACCTTTTAAAATATCTTGAGTAAATTGTCATCTCCTAAATTGACAAAGGTTTCACGATCTATATTAATAAATTCATAGAGATAATACATCGGATTAATTATTAAAGTTGCAGTTGCGGATTCGTGTTGAATATCAAATATCACCAAAGTCATAAACACGTTTGTAATTTTATTGAACTATATCAACACAATACAATGATGATTAATGACATATATCGACCTGTTACAGATATAACGCAGGAACATCAACAAGAGTAAATGACAGTCCAAGCACAAACAACAAAATACTGTTACACTGCGCATATGGTGATCAATTCTACACTACAAAAATATCCGCACTCTGTTTTCAAATATAGAGCATGTTATCAAACGTCTTCGTGGAAATCACGTCTCCGTCTTAGCACAGTGTCAACGTAAACATGAGGATGCCAAATCCAGGAAAATATGTCTATTTACAAATGCATCCACCTATATGGAAAAGGATATTATCAAAATATACTGATAACATATATTGTTAATATTAATAACGTCAAAGTGGTATTCCGATACACACAATCTTTTTTTTTAATGAAAAGGAGCCAAAAGTTTAACTTTGATTTCACTATCAACGGAATGAAGTTTGTATGTCAATAGATAAAAATACCTCATGATGTTTTATGTTTCATAGGTCAGTATTTGCTGAGGGGACAAGACTGGTGAGTCTTCCAAATCTGGAACTTGTACTGAATGTTGATTGTCTTCTTGGCGAAGATTTCTTCACCTTCCTCCTGATGTAGCAAACGGCCATATTGAAACGGTTTCGAAAGTTCTGGCTGAATATGCTGTAGAGTATAGGATTTGCAGCTGAGTTGACGTAGGCGATTATCACCACGAACACTTGGAATGTCCAGTTGTCCTCGAAATGCCTGGCATTGAAGGTATGATAAAACAGAAGAACCTGGTTAGGCGAGTAGCTGATGAAGTAGACGATAACACTCATGATGAGCATCTTAACAACACCCTTACGAGCCTGCAGGGCCTCCGAAGAGCGTTCCTTTGCCGTTCCGTTTTCGTCAAGAACTGTCAATCGACGGTGCAGCTTTTCAGATCCGAGGAACAGCTGTTTAGACACAATAGCGTATAAAATACACTGGAGGACCAACGGCATGACGTAGAAGAGACCAAACTCACTGTATTTGAAGACCATGATGTAGAAATTATGGTGGACTGGGAAGTCCAGCATACAGTATTCGGTTGTACGCTGAGGATGGCCTCGCTTGACAGTGTTAAACAGGAGGGTTGGGGAACCACAGAGGATGGAGAACGGCCAGATGAATCCCACAACACAAGCTATCCGGCGTCGATTACACAAGATGTGCGCTTTGATTGGATGTATAATTCCAATAAATCTGAAAATTGAAATATCATATGATATCATATCATATAACAATAATCATTTAAAGAGAACATCAAATAATTAGAATGAATTATACAAATGGTTTTAAATCAGGGGAAATCATTCGAGAATACTTAATTCTATAAGTTTCTGTCCTAATTTTAGTAGCTGGACTTGCTCTGTGCAATGAGTATCTTGATAAGTGAATAATGTGTCCTACCGTTGTCAGCAATATTATAACTATATCAAGTCGTTATGTTAGTAATCGTATGTAGACCACATAGATTAGTGGTAGACAGCAAGGTCACACTCGTTCCTCATGTCTTCTTAATTATGATTACAGAATAGATTTTTATAAACGATGATTAATCCTGTTTGTCCATGAAGAATAGTGTGTCATGCAACCCTAGTGCAACATCATTTTGACCGTGTGTGAGTAGGTATGGTATAGCAATATTCCAGCCATATCACTATGGGGGGATCATAGAAATGTGACTCACACATGCTAGCTCTTTGGCGTGACGATCTAGCGTCTTAAGCCAGAAGCAACACCATCGCCCCAATTATGATTGAATTGGCATACAACCGTGATGGAAATCATATTATGGTTATTGAACAGTATTTGTATTACTTGTTGGCTAAATTACATTTGTGGTGGGATTTTTAAGATCGCTGATAACCATATCTCTGTCTGTGACAGCAGGCGGGGGCTAATAAGGGAGATACTGGCACATGATAAATCGAATGAACAAGGTGGCTTCCCTGCTCCAGATATTTTAAACATCGGAATATTCACTAGAATGAATGGCAATGTCCGGTTAGTGTTTCCTTGAGGAAATGGAACGTCCTAAAGAAAAATACTAATGATTGATGTTGCTAAAGCGAGAATGATTTGCATTGACTTCAGTGGTGATATCAGTATGGTTGCGTTTAGGCATGGGATGAGTATACATGTAACATTCCACTTGACCTTTAAAACAGGGATAGTGGGTCAACCCAGGGGAATTTGAGTAAATTACCTACAGCATTAGACGGTTCGTGATGTTGCTGACCCGATTTCTCCGTTAAATCTCTTTCTAATACCTTGTTTAATCGTTTAGTGGGGGAATTAACCAAACTCTGTGCGGGCGATATCCATCAAGACAAATGTTGAAAATTTTGTACCATTGAGCTTGCTTACCTTTATTTGGTCATTTTCAATAATATCTCATTTTTGGGGTGTACAATTTTATTGGCTGTTGAAAATAATACGTATTTTTGCGTCTTCATGTCTGGTGTAGCACATCGGTAATGCATTGAATATTCATCAGTATACATGAGATCAAATCGGAGTTGGTTCGATTTTGACTTATTCAATAAGGAGACTATTTGATTTCCTCGCACATCTCCGTTATACCATGATATATTTAACGATTTTATGTGTGTACATTATCCTACATAGCTGTCAAGATCAGGTGGTACTCTCACCAGTTTTCACTCATTCTTGGATAAATGTGGTTGTGTAACCTAATTTCATGGACACTAAATCACAATTACTGACGCAAATTGTGATGAACTACTTGCAAAACCCATTGCTATGTATATCATCTGTCCCGACGGATAAATCCCTCTTGCATTACTGTTTAAAATATGACTTCCCTTTAATCAGATTTCACAAGTTATATTCGATAAGTGCCCAAGTCATGCATTGGAGCGGATCCACATATTTGACCTCAATGCGAGCTCACTGTAAGCTGAAACCTCACATGATCTTGTCCTCATGTTTATTGAATTATACTAGATCGATTTACTCCGACTTTCTTGTTTTCTTATTGGTTCTTTTTTTTCCTTTTGTTTATGGTCCTCATACGTCGTGTGTGCCTGATAAGTCCTATTCTGTTATGGGAAAACAAAGGGGAGCTGTTTTTATTTGATCTTTACGCCTCTCAGCATCTGCAATCTAATTCAGAAGGACATGGCATTACCATGTGTGATATAAATGGGCTCACGAAAGTTTCTTTGTGTGTCTGGCTGTTTCCATAACAGAATAATATCTCATGAATTAAAGAAAGATGCCTTATCAGGAATAACCTATGAGTCTTTCTTATCAAATGATATTCAATTATTCGCATTTATGACGTTGATTCTAATACATGTATATAAGACGGTTCGTTCCAGTGATTCAACTAATGTGGTCAACGTTTGAACAAAGTGCACTTTCCTCAGTCGGCAAAGATGACGTTTTGGGGTAATGAATATATGACGACTAGAATAAAATAAGATTTTTACAAAACATTTGAACGTAATGTTTCAACGTTTTACTAACCAAAACAAGTAAATCAAAGGTCTTCTGTTCACCCAAAGTAGGTTTTGAACACTTTCAGAGAGTTTGAGAGACATGTGTGGTTATATATACGAACACCTCGTATCACAGTGTTTCATAACTAATTCACAGTGTTTCATACACGCAAATCCGCGATACCGTCAGAATCGTGTAATCGACTCTGCTTTAGCAGATTATTGTTCTTATGGAAAGGGGTTTGTCGGTCATGAATTATATGATGCTGATTAAAGAACGCCAGTATGCAACAAAACAACAACAAAAAACAACTAAAGCTCGTATGTAAAGGCAAAAAAGATCGAAGAACAACAACCAACCAACGTAAAGACAAAAGGCATAAAGGAACAGAATAGATAGAGTGAAACAAATACGGTTGTTATTGCTATCGTCTTCTGAATAAGCTGTTTTCCGGAAATTACAAGAGTGAGCGAGTGAAAGGATGTTATCAACGCCGCTTCTGAACAGTATGCTAGCTATTCCTAGATCATAGTTGAATAGAACCTCCAAGCATTGTGGGCCTTAGACGTTGTCTGCTTTGCTGAAACCTATAGGTACAGACACTGTGCTGACATAATACAGAAACAAAATAAACATAATTAGGGCGAGCCGGGAGTTGTGCCCACGGTCATGGGTTTCTGGCGTGCCGAAGGGAAATTACTACTGAAATGAAACCTGTGTAGGTTTTTTCTTAAGAAATATGACTTACAATAAGCGTTACCATTGACTCATAGCTGAGATACGTTCACATGGGAACCTTCACTTACTATTCCAGGCATCCGACGTCCACAAATGACGGTATTTTATACCTGGAATGTTATACATGCATACTTTTGCCATCGTATTCAGAAAGCGTGAGTGTGCCGTCAGCTTCTGGCTTTCTTGGTTGTCTCAGTAACAAATTAATTGACCGTTGATGAATGCGGCGTAAATGAGTGAGTACGCCGCTTTGCAAGGATTCGAACCCGGGTCTTCGGCGTGACGGGGACGCTTTAACCATTGGGCTACCCCCATCGCCCCGGATGTGGCATAAAACAATATGCACTTGATACAAAGTCCGAATAAAACATCTTCAAGTTAATAAATATTTTCATAGACAAATGTTCCCATATTCCGAATGCCATTATTACCAAAACTGCATAGCTGCCCTTAACTCGATTTCATTATTTGAGATCAGTAAACACATGGTCATTGTGGACATATGGTCCTCTGCTCTTGTTTGTAAAATAAAAGTTATGATGAGGTGCCCGATTTCTGAGATGTTGGCAATTATCTGAATTCACATTATTTCATTTGGTAGCCCGGGAAACGAGCAAGCATTTCCACCATTTCAAACAATTTGCATGTCAATCTTTAGTGTCGATGTTCCACTAGTTCCAGACGGTACAAGGATTAGTTATTTTTCTCATGGCATAACTAATGTTCCTTTGAGAAAATGAGCAACCTAAATCAACACTCTTAATCGATGCGTGCTGATATTCAGCATCTAGCACAACCCGCAAATCTCTTCTTTAAATTTACGTTTCCAGACACTAAACCCCCTAAAACATTTCTAACTTAATGGGCGTTATATGTCATTCTGGAGAACCATGGCATTCAGTATCTGCCATGGGATAATGAAAGCGTCTACACAAATTCCTCGAGACATTTGTTGCTATCCAGTAAGTTTATAACAGTTCCACAATTACAAGAGACAAATAATCAATATGGAAAGTTGTAACGTTTCTCATATCAGCACTGATATACTTTTCTAACTGCACCAATAACATATGAACAAGAATAAGTACACAATAAAAGCGAGCGCAAGAGGAATTACCAGCGATGCTGTGAACACCCCCCGAAGAATCAGCAACACCATGTCGAAGATTCGCGGGATGTATTGCGCAGACTGCTTTAATCTTGGGAAGCATACATCAACTCTCAGGTTCCATCCTGCCTCTCTTAGCCATAGAAGTTTCAGTAATTGGAACACCTTCAGCAGCGTGTTATTCATGAGGTATTAGTTGGACCTACCGTCCTGACGCTCTTAACCATAGAAGAACTTTCCGTAATTGGGACACCTTCAAAAGCGTGTTATTATTTATGTAATAGTTGGATCCACCGTCCGTTATTAATGTACTCGCAATAAGACCCTTCCAACTGTCTGTGTTCATCCTCTAGACCCTCTTTATTTCCCTACCTATCCGTTGCTCTGATCGCCCTCTACTTCACCATATAAAGGATAACGAGCGTCTCAAGGGACCAATATCTTAGCAGATCAATAAGCCGTCTTGACGGACGAAATAATTAACTGGGAAAGAATATCGTCATGGTTCGTATTTTCAGACAGGGGATGTAGTTGCTGACCAACACGTTCAGAATACCAATAGGCCACTTCACTTCACTGTCGCCGCACACTAAAATGCCGTGGCTCAGTCTGGCTGCATCCGGAAAGAGGACTTCAGGTGAAATCGATCGTATACAATATAAACAAGATGGAATAAAAACAACCTCATTGCTGACCTTCTTAGTCCTACAAATTTAGCAGAAATGTACACACAAAATCTTTTGACATGCTTTTTAGGAAAGGAATAAAACCTCGAACTTTTTTTACTACATTGTATTTAGCTGTAGAGTAATTTTTGCCCTTTGGAAATGAACAGGCCATCCTGACAGAGAGTGCCTTCAGTATGCGCTCTTTTGGTTTACCAAATTTTCCCTCTGAATCGTCATAGGTTTCCTCCCAGCTTCGATTGATGCGCCGCCCTTGATAGAAGCTGCTTCGTTAACACGTCGTGCACTCACTCCAAACCTCAAACAGTGTTTAAGAAACCTTGCTTTTCATTTGATTTGAATAACATTTGTGATCGGAGTAAAGTATGATACAGGAATACCACAACTCAAGATAATTTCAAGGACACTTGAATGTGTAGAATAGCGAAAACACAATTCACTCTAACCCTTACTTAAATAAAACACCATACTTTCAGGTGTGGTATATGAAGGGCAATTCCTTAATGACTTGACGAAGTTTTTTACCGAACGTTTGGTAAAACCTATGCCTAATCATGAATCTGTCACCTCCATCTCCTTAACAGCAACCAGATTTAAACTATCAAGTGCTATGTTTCACGTCCGGGAATGATATATAGCAAATAAAAGGTTTATTGTTTTCTTTGAAATTTATTATCACATTCGGGTAGTTTATGATCGTTTACAAGAATGAAAATCGACTTTGATACAAGTGATTATTCTTTAATTTGACAGTCATAACCTAGGGACAAATAATTGTATTTAATCCTGACCCGAACCGATGCAATGATTACTCAGTGACATTGCTTTGTATTGGCATGAGTTAATATGGGATGCTTGTGACTGGCTGTCTTGACCTTTTGTGACACTAATGTACCAAATGTCAGAATAATAGCTTGAACTGATGCAGTGTTGTGATAAGGATGCTCAGTTCGAGAATAGGTGTGTGTGTTTTATGAGTGAGTGAGTGATAGACATCATGAGCATCATGAGCATCAATCTACGCAATTGGGCTACGATGATATGTGTCAACCAAGTCAGCGGGCCTGTGTGTTTTATGGGAACCTGTAGTGGCAATACACAGCACTAGTTCACGCTTATTTAATTGTATCTTGCAATCAGCATTTTCAATTGCCTATTTAACATCTAGAATGCCTAGCCTTATACACAGGTTCTAAATGTTTGGATGCAAATATTAAATCCATTAAAAATGTTACTTCATCCGTTAATGCTACTGTTATACGTTTGGATGGAACACTCCATTACATTTGCTATACATGTACTTGTAGTCAATTAGAAGTGATTCAGAACTGAATTATAACAAACAGAAAAACTGCGACATCCTGATATCGAGAAGCAACAGTGTTATATATTTCTTTATGTCTCAAGCTTGTTTATAATTGCATGATCACGGTCTTCTGGTTAATTAGGTTACAAATTACCACAACACACTATCCAATGACAAATGATGTTTTCGACGTCAGCTTGTGAAATGATGAACATCAATTGTAGCAATAATTGGAAAATATGGTATAAGCACGCATAGTAACCATTAGTTAGTGTAATTATTGTCTCGTGTGTATATGTAATCCATATACGTTCTATTATAATGAACATATACACTATTATCATGATAATCGTGCCTGTATTACGACAAGCTGTCAAATGGCAAATTAGATAGTTGACCTTAGCCGGAGGGACCAAATGGCGAGACCTGATCCTAATTCATTCTCATGTTGTCTAACCGATTGGACTGGATGTCAAACATGTCAGTGATTAACGATGGCGAGGCATTTGTCATTTTCCTCAGTCATTATAAATAACCACATTAGTAATTCAATAATGATGCAGCAAAACCATATAACGAATGACTGATCTCTGAATGCATCAAATGAGAACGTTATTATGAAAACGTTATATTCAGGTTAGGTACATCAGTGGAATGAAGTACCTTCCTAGTGTAGACAAACAGTGCCTGTGATTGCTTGAAGTCTTTACTCAGTGCAACAAATCCCTCCAAGGCCACCTTTGCTTATATGTCAATATGAGTTAAACATAAACACATCAACTCACTCAGTCAATTTCTCTTTATATCATCTATGAAACTAGTAGGGACTATACACAGGCATATACAACAGGCACATATACTGAGGGAAACAAATAAGGGAGCACCACTTCATCGCGGTGTTCTTTATTTGTTTATTCTTAGATTTCATTCCACAGCACTATTCAAAGCAGATGAAAACTAGAAAATATTAAAGGAACACCTGCGTTTTCTTGTGCTCCCTTATTTGTTTCTCTCAATATATATGGTACATCTAGTCATGAGTGAGTGAGTTAGATTTACAGTCACATCGGCACTATTTCAGCCATATCGTTACTAACCAAGCTTAGAATTCACCATAAATACTTGTAAATAATTAAAACCTTTCATCGAAGGACAAGGACAGTAAAACCAACTAGAATATCACTGTATCAAGGAATTAAACTAGCATCTCTCTCTAAAACTAGAATTCAAATTAGCACAATACAGTATAAAAATGGGCTATAAATCGCCAGCAACTGAAGGTAGAACACCATACCAGGGACCATAGGGACTTACAGTGCCTTTGATACCTGCATGGACCCTAGTTGGATTTACACCATCCCTTCAGCAGCCGCTGGCGATTGTAAGAAAACTTTAGCCAAAATTTAAAAGAACACAAATTCTATGTTTAAAAATCTGGTAAGTTTAAATTTAACTTTGAAAGTTTTGGGACTTACGTACCCTCTCAGGAGGACAATTATTTTACGATACTTTAACCCCCTTTGCGGGTAGAGCCACTAACAATCGTAGTTGCTAATTTATTCTACCATGTTTAAAATACCATTGATCTCTTTACAAAACTTATTATTCAAAATTTATCTAATAATTCTCTTTCCTTTAAAAAATTAATTATTAATTGATAATGAGCATTATAAAAAACATCCTTAATTGTTTTGACATGGAAATATTTATCCCTTGTGATGGCAAAAATCAATACAGTCAGCAATCTGGTTATTACCGACCTCCCATCATTAACATCCTATCCTAAGGTGTTAATTTACGTTTTTTTTGTTTATTCAAACAAGCTGAAAGAAGTAACAGTTTCTGGGTAAACATTCAACTGGAAACCAGCTTAAAACATTGTTAGTACATTTACAATATTTCAATACAATATTTCTCTACACGCTGCAGGATTGTTTCATATTATTTCAGGATATGACAGAAACTTTATCAGACGAGGAAACTACCACATTCTTAAAATATGTGAATTAATATCATTACAACAATTATATTGTGAATGAGAACAGAATTACGGTGTTGGTATTGACAGTTTGGAGGAAGGGGTCAGTAGTTCATCAATTCACGCCATTCACAAGAGTGAAATCAGCACATGAAACTCCCTTTACATCTTCAACATGTCACTCTTGTCAGTCAATATCCAGCAAGCTCACCATGGACATCAATACCAATAGAAGTTCTGAGAAGTCTGATCACAAGAAACGGGAGAAATGAAGCATGTGGCACCCTTTCATCTGTTCGAAGGCGAACTGGTCGTGCTCTTACTTGTGGGTCAAGGTGATCCCACGGGGATTGTATGGGTGATACGTCTTGTGAAAGAGCAGGCCGAGATAGGATGTTACGTTATTGACGCGCATGAGATATCTGTCATTGTATTGGGTCTTACTATTTTCAGAAGCAGAGTCCGTTTTTTGCGTTGCCAGAACGGAGGCGAGAATAGATTTCTCAATGTTAAACTGTTCAGTGATATTTCCTGCAAAAGTCATCAGATCTGTTTGATCTGGTCCTGATGTCACCCCAAAACAAAATGCCCCCGACTTCAAAATGTTCGACGTCTTTAACTTAACAAGTGGTGTACGATCTGCGTGGCAGATACTCTTTCTCTCTGAAAAGCTGGAATCTTCTCTCGCTTGCGATTCTTTGTCAGTTTCCACTTGACAAGTCGACATTTTGGAGCTGATCAATGTCTTCAACATCGCAGTAATCTTTATGCTCTGGTACGGTAAGGATATTGGCCAAACTCACTCCAAACTGAAGTTCCATTGACATAGGTACTAGAGCATGTACATCCAAAAGCAAAGTGTTTGGGAGATTGATTCTCAACACTTTTGTCACAATATTGGACTCAAAGTGTCAACTTTTCAGTAGAGCCAGGTTTCCTTTACTGGACTGTTTAATGCTTGTGTTCGCTTTTGATTCACAGACTTATCGATTATGATCATCGCGAATGACATTAAACTATACACAACACAATAAATCAAACCAACTCCTAGAATGGTCATCTTCATACCACATGTAATTCACCATGCTCACTGATACTTTTGTGAGGTATGCACGTTTACTGAGACTGCAGCGTCTCTATACACCAAATCATATACTATGACTACTGATTCCCCTTTGGCATATATTCACTATGTGTGTTATGAATATGGAGTCGCTATATACAAGCCACACTCATTCATCTCTTGAAGATTCACAACGTTTGTTGTGAAATTACCAAACCTCTTCTCTGACACATAGACAAACTCATCCATTGGTATATGTTTAGTGTTATACAGCTAAAGGCACCGGACCGATTTGTTTTCTTTGAACACTATCCAACTGTCCAATTTCATTAACAGTATTCGTTACCAGTTTGCAGACTAGCTACGGACTTGACCCGATTCACCAAGCAAACATTCGCCTAATCTACGGGTATGGAAATGTCCTTGAATGATTTGAATAATGACTTATAGAACGAGATCTGGTTGAACTCATTATTGATGACCGAATTCTTAACTCTGATCCCACTGTGAAACATACCCAAAAAGGGAGGTCGAGGTCAAAAACACAATAAAATCAATGTTTTCAGCTGTCATTAAATTCATCATATGCCATACCTCGAAACATAATCAATATTCTGGAGTCGGAAGTGTCATATTACCACAATGTGCAATTAAAAGGATTTCGTACATGAATTTTAAAAGAACGAAACAAATAACCAAATGAACTATGGTAATAAAAGTGTATTATTTATGTTGAATAATGCATTTGGATCATCAATTAAATGTGAAAATAGTGAAAGGTAAAAGGAGAAGTATCAGGGTGTTTGTAAACTGCATTGTACTATTGATGTACATTCAGATCTTTGATCTTATTGCCTTCTTAAAAACATATATGTGGTTAAGCTTATACGATGTCTTAAAAGCGTGAAGGTCTGTTGTCAGTATCTTTAAATAGTTTTGTTTGCAAATTGTCTACACAAGCATATTTCCTGTGCATAATTTTTACGAAGTTTATAAAACAGCATCCTATGGATAAGTGTGTTTTGTTTTGTTTGTTTTTGTTTCTTTGGTGGCTGTTGTTGTTGTTGTTCTTCTTGTTTTTTGGGTCGTTCACCAGGGAAACGTACTTGGAATTCTATGTCTTGTATAAATGTTCTGATTCAGGAACATTGTCCCATTCAAAGAACAAGCGTAATGTTGATAATTATGCAAAATGTTTGGTGCAATTACGTTACAGCACAAATGTCTTTGCAAGTAGCTTGGCTTATGAACGTTTTATTATTCATAGTCTCTTCAAAAGGAAATTGGGCTTAACTCCCAAACGAATATTCAATATTTGCATTATTTCACTACTCTGTTTTCTACGTATGACATATTACATCAAAATGAAGAGACACAAATTGTATTATGATTTCAGGTTATCTCCTTCCGCCATCTTTGATTGCAAGTAATTAAGTGTCAGAATCAGAAGACTACGACCTCAATCTGCGATCGCAGGGCCACAGTTTGCATACAAATTGTTCTTCATCCTACAGCACTAGAACGTGATGAAATATCAGCTAAAACGCCTGCCTCTTAAACTCAGTATTTATGCATTTGCTTGATAACAGATGGATATTGTCTTGACATCAGTAATACTGTAAATCATTACAGGAAGCTGGACACGTTTCATTGGTGTGGTTTAAGAAAACAGGAAGTGTTTTGAGTATATCGCTTCTTCCGTCATTCATTTCCCCCGTCTATGTTGGCATTGTCATTTGGCAAAAGCAAATTGATAGTATTGAGTTCTAACTCCAGTCCAATCATGTTTAACAAAATGTCACCAAAAGATCAGAGAAAAGAAGGATAATTTATTGACGAAATCAAAACAACATATCCAGTAATTCTGAAGAGCTCTGTTCGCTCTTACTTCTTCATTGAGGTTTGGTTTCTCATCTTACAACACAAAGAGTATTTTGTGGTTTTGAATTGAACTTCATCTTAAAGCTATCGTTGTTGTTTATAATTATTTCCTGATCCCACGGGGATTCACAAAGGAAATTTCATTACGTGCAGATATTTTCAACACAAAATTGATTCAATGTTTGGAACAGACAGACTAGAAAAGTCAGTGTTTTATGGCGCTTTGTTTCTTACATTAATTTCTCTAATATAAAAGCGACAAACACCTAAAACATACATAAAGAAAGAACTATCTGCTGAAATCAGAGTTCATTAAAGTTAATGGTTTCCATTACTGGATCAGACACGAGGGTTGAAAAAGTTCCGTAATGGTGAAATCTATTTTGAAGACATAACGTGATAGTAGGGATGATGCCAGACGTTCTTCAAAATGCGAATGTACATAGCTCCACCGGTGATCCATCACCGATACATGCACAGGTTAGTCAAGTGTCACTTTAGCAAGAACGTGAACAAGTCAAAATTGCATCGGGTATTATTTCTGTCACTGATTGGAACATTTTGTAATTTGTTAAACCTATGGACCAGACAGATGTATCCAATAAGTACATTTTCTGATTAAAGCAGTGAAAACCCTACTCATGAACCCACTTGCAAAACCACGATAAAATAATACATCATCAATGTCCGTATGGAAACATAAGTAACTTTGGATCGTATTTTCCTACAATTCATTACTTTTCATTTTATCACATTATGAGAAGGTCTGAGTTTAACTTCGATGGACTGCCTCGAAGGAGTTAGTTGCTTTGCTGATTATTTTTCATCAAATTCCCTTCCAAGGTCCTCTTATTCCTGCCAACAATGCTGGAGAACCTGGATAAAACTGGTGCAGAAGTGGTTAACACAAGACTCAACAATGGTTACAAATCTCTCTGCACAATCAAATGGGTCTGCCTCAAAACGGAGGAAATTCCCATGAGAGAACCAGGAACGCTTCTGATCAGGAGTGAGAAGCCTTGTGCTGAATCTTTGTCATGTCAGGTTCATTCATTATAACGATCTCAGCTCTCTCATGATGCTTTATTGGCTATGTGACGTGCGGTTAGTCGTCGATCATCCATTGTTTCATCAACATTTTCATTGATGATGACAGTTTTAGGTTATCCTGATATTCGATGTCAATAGTTAAATAATACTTCTAACTGTATACATACTTTATTGCGAGTAAGTGAGTTGGGTTGAGTTTGATTTTAGCAATATTACAGCAATATCACGGCGGGTGACACCAGAAACACTTCATAATTTGGCTCGTGTTAGTGTATACACACACAAGTGCTTAATGTACTTAAACGTGACTACAAATGTATAATGTGTACTGTATACTTACCTTTCAACACATATTGAAACGAGAGTGAGGACTGATGCGTAGAGGGCCATGACAAGCACAAAACGATTAACCTTACAAGCTAAAAGGTCCAGTATCCAACCTCTATTAATCATAAACTGGATTATCTCTGGTACGCCGAACACCATAATCAAGAGGTCTGCGACTGCCAAGTTGGTTATAAGAAGATTAGTGACGGATGCCCTCATCTTCCTGTCGCATACAACAGCGTAAATGACCAAGAAGTTCCCAGTGATGCCAACTGTTCCGATGATGAAGAAAAGCACACTGAAACACACGACTTCCGGTAGTCCTGCACCACCCGAATGTGGCGTTTCGTCCGTGGAGGTATTCGTCATTGATTCGTTGAGTGTCATTGTCAGGTTTTCAAACTCCGTTATGTTCATTTTGAAGCCTGAGAGTCGTTCCAACGATTCCTCCGTCTCTCACCTACAAATGATAAACACATACATATTAGTTCAAAAACCTGTCATGGCAAGTTGGGGCTTGATTATAACACCGGGTATGTTTTAGAAAGTATCTGAAGAGTGAAAGCGAATTTTTAACTGTAGCCGTTGAGTATTTGACATATGTGTAAAAATTTGGCAAATCAAGTGAATGCTATGTTTCAATACCAGTTTATTTCGCCTTATTTCTTAAAACAATGTATACAGTGTACGAGTTGGAATCCATTATATTTAATATATGTAAATAATAGCTGCATTATTCAGTTGTACAGAACTTTAACACAAGATATATATGCAAGATGTTACGAAAGTCGGCATAAATCAAATGTAAGTTTGCGGTACGTCAATTAGTTCCGGAAAGAACATGTCACTTGTCACGAGCAGATGCCATAAGTTACTAGATGGATCGATCATTCATAGTGGTACGTTTTGCATCATATGGCGTCGTCAGCCCATGATGTATGTGTCATGCAATCTAGATATAAGACATTTAAGATGTGATGAAAGTGTGCTTAATTTTCTAAACCTTTGCAGTGTGTCAATTACCACTGGTAAAGAATGTACAACCTGCCGTTAGACGAAATAATAAACTGCGAGTGTTCGACCAATCAATCAAAATGGTAACTTAATTGTATGCGCCTCGAGACACAGCTACCGTGATTAAAGGGAAACCCAATATGTCTTTAATCTGTTTTATATAATTCATAGATAGATTCACGTCTTAAAGATATATATCAACACATCCGTTACATTCTTGGTAATAATTTATTTGGAAAAGACAAAGATTATACATAAGTTATAATTAGATTCATACAGTTCTTTTAATACGACTCAAAGCTAAAAGTCATTTTTATGGTGAACGGTCATCCAACATTAAATATTTGTGTACATAATGATTTGGAAGCCGCAATATGAATTCCAGTGGCGTACAGTCATGTGAACGATGTGCTTGAAAACCTACGTATGGATGTATCGTGACAGAATCGTTGCACACCATTATCAGAGGGTACAACAACTGCTGCTGCGGATTTTCTGAATGCCGCAGGTTGTGTGTTTGCATCTTACTGACCTGACATCCCTGCGGCATTGATAAATCTGGACATTCCGGGACGACTGTGGTGTAGACAAGGAAGAGGATTTCATGATTCCAACTTAACCAAACATAACCGGTGCAGTGTCAAATTCGTTGATACCTACGGACCAGTCGGGTCACCAAACAAGATGAACGATTCGTGTCAAGGTCGTCGATACCTACAGGCCATTCGGGTCGCCAGACAAGGAGAACGATCCATGTCAAGTTCGTTGATATCTACGGACCAGGCGGGTCACCGGACAAGGAGAAATATTCGTGTCAAGGTCGTTGATATCTACAGGCCAGTCGGGTCACCGGACAAGGAGAAAGATTTATGTCAAGGTCGTTGATATCTACAGTCCAGGCGGGTCGCCAGACAAGGAGAAAGATTCGTGTCAAGTTTGTTGATACCTACAGGCATGTCGGATCAACAAACAAGGAGAAAGATTTTATGATTCTGAACCAAACATAACCGGAGTCGTGTCAAGGTTGTTGATACATGCAAGAGGGTCGGACAAGGAGAACGATTGATTAATATTTAGCCAAATATAACTGCATTGGAGGGTGATTAATCGTGATTTGGGGGTGGGGTCAGTACAGCTGGTGCAACTGATAACCATGTCCTACAGCGGGACACCGTAACATGTGTTTAGGAACATGTCTTCATTCAATATTGGCTTTAGAAATACCAAACGGTGCACAATATGTGACGTATTCCTTTTCATAGGGGTCATTATAAGCAAACTTCGACTTAGTCCTACTAGGCATTAGTGTAGTAATGCCACCACCCGCCATTCTTTTATTCGTGTTCAGAGCACCTAATCCTAAAGATAGTTAAGGACTAAATTAATCCTGAAACATTTGGACACATCGTTAAAGATGCACATTTGTATTAAATGCTCTGAAAAAGCGATTGAATTAAGCAGCGATTGAAGTAAGGACCTATTTTGGTCTTCACATTCTCAAGCATAACAGCAAATTGGGTACTAATTGATAAAAGTAGGACGACATGTGTTCACAGTTCAGTCCTTGAATTAGATTTGATCATCACGAGTACCAGAGACACTGAGTTTCTCATAGTACCACTTTTATCGGAAAGTACTTCACGTCGATCTTAACTGATTGAAGAGACGGTGATAAAATGAAAGGTCCATGGAGCAAATCCTACTATTTCTGTACTGCTCAGGTACTCAACTGCCATTCCTTTTCAAACAAGATGTTTTCATCCCTTTGGCCTTAATTTGCCCTGAAATGCGTATTGGCGGATGCTCAGAAGACCACGAGGTGAACTATGATGATAAAAGACAATATGTGTTTACACAATAAAGAAAGAATTTTGTTGAGAGATCTGAGGTGAAATTGTATTAAATGTCACGTACAAGGTCATTACACGTTTTAATGCGTCAGGCAGGCTATCTGTTGCTATCGTCTAGCCAGGTATGGAATCATCGACCTTCGTTTCTCCGATTAAAGACGGTCTATTTTGAGAGAATAACATCATGCAGCCAGTTAGTGTACCGTTAATTGGGATGTCATATCAACTGGTATTAACAGTGACATCAGTCTTAACATTTTATGGTAGTTTGATTGTAACTTTAATTGCAACTTGGATATAAATGATAGCACTCCCGCTTTCTTCCCATAGCGTTTCTGCTACCGTTGCATTTCATTACATGAATTAGGTTAACACACCAAATGGCTCATAAATACTGCCAGCTAGTTTGGTTTATGACCATGGGCGAACACCAGTCCTGAATCTGAGAGGAAACCACTTCTGTATAAATATTTAATCTTCCCTCTTCACGTTAAAGATATCGGTGGCTCTGATAGAACGAGAATATAAAATACTTAGGGGCGGTATGTCGAGAACACGGGCTAAAACCATTGCGTGGTTCTTTCTTTCATGATATATTTAGCTACGTATGTGTGTTCCTCAAACGGAACCGCATTGCAATGTATCGCAGATCGATACCTACCAACAGAACACTTCCATATGTGATGTGGTGGCTTAAACATTTGCCCAGTTTTGTGACGAAATCCGTACCCTATTTACAACGCGTTTGTTAATTATGAACTCTTTTGGTGAACATTACATTTGCAAAAGAGAAAATTCATTGTAGAAGGTTTTTAGATGTAATCCAAAGCTTTGTTCTTGTAGAACATTAATTCACAAAGAAATCTTATGAATATGCATTTTACAAATAGAACCTGTAAGGTTCTGTCAGCCATTCGATGTGAACCCTCAAATGAAGAGAATTACTTCACGGGAGGCGGGGGATCGACAGTTACTCACGCTTGCCTTTTGTTCCGCTGGCTACATTGAGGAACGGCCAGCCAGGCTCTGTGACCTGACTGATTGTATGTCAACGTAGCCCAACGGCGTGGAATGTTGATCATGCCATCAACAACAGACTGACATCACCCAGACGCGACTATTTACAAGCAAGTGAGATATAGCGGGAATGTGTCTGACTGCGAGGTGGAACAGTAACCAGTAACAAAACAAGACACATCCTCGTTACACGGATGCAACGTAGAGTTTTAAGGAAGGATTTAATGCGTTCGATTGACCGTTTTATACTTAATAAGGCGATACAACTGCACAAATTTATTAATTTACAGTTCTTTCTTCAATTCAGGGTAAAACTGAGATGACAGTAAATCAATCAAATGTCGGCGTGTCAGAAGGGAAGCTCAAAGGGATGCAAATCTTAGACCTTTACCATTATGAAGAGATCCATGAGCACAAGTAAGGTGCTGACATAACTAGGGCGCAGTAAACCTTAAAGGAGGTTTGCTGTTCTCAACTACTCAAAGTCTTCATTTTTATTCTTTAACCCATGGCTTCAAGTTTATCATGACAACTTCTACATTTTGAATTCATGGTTTCGACAATATAAATTTAAAATAGCGGAAACCTCCTCTGAAACGAAGACTCACACATTCCAGACTTACAATTGACGTTCTTTCCCCGTTAGAAGCGGTATAAGAGCCGACATAAGAGCGGTATAACCAGGCGTCAGAGTCCTATTCAAAGTTTCATTTCGACAATGATCGTGAAAGACAAACACGTGTTACGCGTTTGGTCTTCTTTACTGGCAATTACTTAGTTTCAACCATCAGGTAAGCAATCGTGTATTCCGTTTACAAACCTTTAAGATGTGTTACTTTTGAGGTCACTGTCAAAATATTTCCTTCCAGAATAGTTTGGGTTCATTGCTGACGTAAAAAGACAATACTTCAACAAGTGTACCAGGGTAACTTGACATGATCTACTAAACAAACGTATGTACATGTTTTGTTTACGATAAATATAAGGAACTACAACATTCTATAATCAGAAGAGGTATCTGTCACAAGTACCCAGTACCATTTACTAGGTGGTCGCTGAAAGGTGGGCGTATTTTGCGGTACCCGTGGATTCGGTCGTGAACACATGCAAAGGCACGTTAATTATTCATCTGAAACAATACGGAAATACCTGATGATGGTGTAAGTCAAGATAGGACATACGTTGAGTGACATATACGTCATATTTGAAAATGTCCTCTTTAAAAGCTATGCTGAACCTTCGAATTCTTTAATTAAAGAGCTTTAAAGACGTTTAAAGAGCTTTCCCGGTTGTACCTAACACATTTTGACATGGCTCGTGGAATAATGCTTGACATAATGGGACGTTTTTCTGTCTGAAAGTAGAAGTCATCCTTCTTGTGATACGGACGTGTTGACAGTTTCTCTTAATCTTTATTCATGGATTGAATACCTTCAGATTTCCATTTCAGGCAGGTATCTCACGAGAAGGGAATTTGCCTTTGGCCACTTTTATAAGAGATCGGATCATCGATATAAATCATAATGAAGCTGAACTAATACTAAATAGTCAAATCTAGTGTTTTGATTTTTGCCAATCAGAGCAGAAATTCCAATTCATTTGCATATAAACTGATCATTTAAGGAGGCAACTATGATCGGTACATGGGAATGCCTACTTCGTGCCTTAATGTCATGTTCCAAATTTTCCCATCAACGTTTTCATACATGTATAACGTAAATACATGTACATGTAATGACACTATTTCTGAATAAATTTTGCCTATGTTTGGTTGGGTTTTTTTAAACGTGTGTGCAGGGGCTAAATACATTTTGTCAACAAACTATGTTCGTGTATATGTGTATGCTTAGATAATAATTACACAATAGCGGGTTTATTCTCCACAGCCTCTGTCTCATCCTAAACCCATGTTGTACATGGTAATTGAGTCCGTTGCGCAAAAAGTATTTGATGAAGTCTCTCGTCAAATGTAGCCATCAGTAATTACATTTACAGATATACACCAATGAATATTATTGCGATAGCTGTTAGTCCTGAAGAACTTAAAGAAATAACTTAAGTTCGATCTTAAGCAAAGAAACTGACACAGAATTTCATTGGATGGATTTCAAATGTGTAATGGCTTAAAGTATTTTTCACAGCAAAATGAATTTTGTTCCGAACGAGATAATTTGGTTGGTGTTCTCTGCGCTAACGTTCAAATGATCCCAAAATGCCTGTGTCTGATGGGTCTATTAACTATCTGTTAGTTTGCTGAAGAAATAGTGTAATTTACATCCACTGACATGCTGAAGAGTCATCTATTGACCAATGTAATTGGCTCAGTCTAAATCGGATGACTTTGAAACATTGCGAATGTAATTGAACGATTAGCTGCCATCTCTAATAAATCTACAAATAATAATGCGACCTTCCATTACAAAAGAAGTTATCAGCCTGAAAAATATAAACTGAATTTCGAATACGGGGAACATTTGATGAATTGGTTTCCTGTCCGAGGAACACATGGTTCACGTAAAATACGACGTTCTTTTTAGTGTCCATAGAATTGATTCGACATGTCTGTAAGTAAAATTAGTATGAAATACAAAACTATCCATATTAGTCATTTCTCCAGATAACCACATTGATAATCGTGAATAATTAATATTTAACGAAAGAACTCGCAAGAGAAATGAATGCTCACCTTTCTTCCAGTTTGGGTAGGATTTTAGGTCGACAATAAAGAGGCATAACACGTCACTCGTACAGGTCCTAGGTTCATGTCTTTTGTAGAGACAAACTACATTCCTGACAGTCACTGATATATCAATACGCTATCCAAGCACTGCTAGTTTGAATCAGTTACCCATCTACGACAAACGCCTAAGGTCTCCTCCCCACAAATGCACTTTGCAGCTAAACTACACAGCATGACATCAAGTGGTCCAGGTAATCAGTGTCAATGCACTCGTCGTTTAAAGGTCTGGAAAAGACTATTAACCTGGATGCACTAGGCGCGAATGAGCATGCGTAGTAACATAGAAGGTAAATACCAAAGACTTCACGTAAACGTGCGACTGGATTTGCCTACGCCCTGCCAACATGTACAGTGGCGAGAACTCCACATTGCAATAATGGCGATAATTGCATTTCTCGCTTTGTCAACCCTTTGTAGGTTTGTCCATGGTGATAAACTGTTGTGGTCTACATGACATTAGCTTCCATGTCTGCAGATACAGTCAAACCCGACTTATCGAACTTATGGTTGTCTGGAATTAGAGGTTTAGTCAACACTTCTTTCTTATTAATCATCATTTTGCGGTTGTATCGAGCTTCGGATAACTCGAAGTATTTACATTGGCACCTTAAAATTCGACCTAAGGGTGTTTGACTACAACTAGCATGCTGTTATATGATGGGCCATTCGCTCTTAAAAACTGTGAATTTTACAAATAAGACAGACAGGCATACAAGTGTATGCAAAATTAATCGTCATCTCACTTATATGTTTTGACAGATAGTCTAAGATAATATCATGCTGAGCATAGTCACGCTTTCCGACGGAAAAAGGTGTAGGTCATCACATATAAGCACCACTTCAATGCTTACAACTTAGTGTTTCGATTATTCCTATCATCAGCTACCGTTTCTAGCCTTCTCTCTCCGTGCTTTCAGAACAAATCATATTTCAGATGAGAAATCACTAATGTTGTTCTATGCTTAGTGGAAACTATATTCTAAAGTCATAATTCTACTTTCTAACTTTCCTTTATTATGTTGATTTACGTATACATTCAGTCTCACATCGATATGTACACAGGTAATATACATTTTGGATAACTATTGTTATGGTCCTTGCTGTCTAATGCAGGCGTAGTGGGAGCAAAAATAATCAAACAGTGTTCGGGGTTTCAAGTTTAAAAGATCCTGGTACATGGGTTGTTTTCGGTTCAGCTTAAATTACTTAATACGTTAACAAATCTGTGAGTTTCAAGGTAATTACAAGAGAGAATGTGTGGCCGAGGATTGAGCAGGAAAGCATCGACAAAATGTCCACAACGGCTTTGATGTTAATCTCCCCTTTGATGTTTAGTTTTATATAAACAATGGATATTCTTCATAGCTCAAGAGGGCAGGAAAAGTAGATTTTAGGAAATGTCACCACATTCACATCCTCAAGACAAACAGTAGACTGCCAAGTTCAACTTGCGTGCTGTGTGGTATTGGGAGCTACTGTGCGAGACGGTTCAGTCCAGTGTGTTCAAAGGTAGTAGACCAGTTTGATTAAAAAATCCAACAGCTTCTCATGTGCAAACAGTTCTTTACCCAATCTTCCGTTTCGGAAGAATCAAACATCAGATGGGCCGTAATTCGTTAGCGTGTCTTTGAAGACGCGGCTGTGTGTTCGGTTACGTTTACGTGACATAAATCTTCTCTGGGGTACGCATTCGCGGTTGCCTTTGATTTGAGTGATAGGGGATTTTTATTCTTGCAAACAAATACACTGGAGTCCATGGTGAAAGCATTATTTTCTAAGTGTTGTAAGAGATGTGATTAAAACAGATAGTTTCTGTAATCTGAAAGGCTGAATCTGACAATGCAGTAACCATGAAACCAGCTGAGACGGATAGTTTCTGTTGCGAACAACGTGATAATGAATACAGCCACAACAATAACAACAGAAATGTATGTCTTTTTGATAAACACTGGTATGTGTCCGTTTGAACTTTTATGTGCGCAAGGTTTGTGCAAATAAAAAATTATTGCCTCAGGTTTTAATACATTTTATGTATTCGATAAAAAATTATCTCGATAAAAATATCTTTTAAATTATAAATATATTCTAAGATTACACCTGTACTTGTGCAGTCTCTGATTACAGTATCATTTAATACTAACTCACTGTTGTATTGATACAGTCTCTGCTTACAGTGTGATCTAACACTCACTAATTCACTGCTGTATTGATACAGTCTCTGTGTACAGGATGATCTAACACTCAATTGAGGGTTAGACTGTATCAGCACAGCAGTGTATTATTGAGTGTAAGATCACACTGTACGCAGAGACTATAAACAGTGTGGTATTTAACACACTGTTTATAGTCTCTGCGTACAGTGTGATCTTACACTCAATAATACACTGCTGTACTGATACAGTCTCTGCGTACAGTGTGATCTAACACTCAATAATACACTGCTGTATTGATACAGTCTCTGCGTACAGTGTGATCTAACACTCAATAATTCACTGCTGTATTGATACAGTCTCTGTGTACAGTGTGATCTAACACTCAATAATTCACTGCTTTATTGATACAGTCTCTGCGTACAGTGTGATCTAACACTCACTAATACACTGCTGTACTGATACAGTCTCTGTGTACAGTGT
>VKKT01001369.1:25833-36307 GCA_008038995.1 Haliotis laevigata | reverse complement strand
CATGCGTATAGGCTTGTGGTTCTTTTGTCACGATACGCAGCCTTCTGTTTAGCCTTTGTGTACCGTCAGGCGGAAAGGCTAAACAGAAGGCTGCGTATCGTGACAAAAGAACCACAAGCCTGTGCCTGCACAGCGTGAAATGGGTCTAATAACGTCTCATGACGTCATTCGTTTATTATTCGACAATAGTGACGTCATATTGTTATTTGACGTAAGCTGTGGTGCGCTAATTAAAGAAATAAAACTGTCGGTAAAAAACATGGTACAAAATATAAATCGAAATAATGCGAAACAAATTAGTAACTTGTGGTACTGTTTTGGCTGTGAAACTACTGGATAAATAATTATTATTTTGAAAGAGTGCAAGACAAACAGGTTTATTTCGTGTAATCTAGCAATTTCTCTGAAAATGTATGAAACATGATACATGCACATTAAAGAAATACCCTGTATGTATCTCAAAGTTTGATGTATGAAAACATCCCATATTTCAAAGCAGCCTGTGAGACCATGTATTTATCTAATAGTATTCATTCCTCGTTTCTTTTAGAATAGAAATCGGAATGAGGAAAATTGACGACAATAATGCATGGCGTGACAAGGAGGCTCACCGTCATAATTTCGAGCAACATACAAATATGATGATACCCACTTCGCTTCTATGTTATGTGTACCTATCGGTTAAATGTGTGATCTATTTGCTAGTCGAGAAAGAAACCGAATCCTCACTGACCACGCAGCAGTCGATCACGCCCACTCGCGGTAAGTTATTTGCTGTAACCGCCTACAGTCGTGACTGTCGTTAATCATTGATGGTCCCGTGTCCTGCAATCTCATTGTCTTTCATCTATGACTGATGGCGTTACAGACAGTGGTGTTACTGATACGCTGTTTCGAGTGTCTGCAACGGAGCTTGAGGCGGTGTGCGGACGCATGTAGGTGGATGTGTTTCTGCCAACTTGGAAACACTGTAGTGAGTGAATAAAAAGCGACGAAAGCTTTTACATATTCATTAAACAAATGTTCGCTCGAAACAGAGTGTATGTTACAATTTCCATAATGCAATAAACATGTGTTCTCATCATTTATTTATGATACCTGTCTTCGCAAAAAGTCGAGCATAAATTGTTCTTTTTCTCAGCTGATGCCTGTAAATATTCAAATTAAGAGCAGACATGTTTGTTTTATACCATTAGCGATGATAGCTGAATACGACAACAAATTAGGACTTGAGGCACAAATGACGACCCTGTTTTCCTTTGGCTTGATAATTGGGGATTAAACCCATCTTCCCTCCTGGTTTGACTCTTATTATCGTTAATATGTATTTCAGTTCCACATTTAAGGATACTGCAGTAATCAGAAAATGATTTTATCCTTCCTCGACATGTTTTGGTTTCATATTCAGAGCGAAATCATGTTTGAATTTGGTTAGAAAATCCAGGTCACAAAATATCGTTTCTTATACATACACAAGTGAACGGGCACTGGCCAAGCGCTTTAGCAAAATAAAAGATAGATATTTTCAGGCATTTACCACCCTGAGCCGCCTTTAACCTACTATATCGATACAAGGTCATTGACGGCACTGAGGTCATTGGAACATATGTGTTAGAATCGATTAATGTGAGCGATATTTATTTTTATGTAAAAAGTTTGTGATTAACTGTCGAACCTATGATTTATACTTTAGTATGAGTGTATTATCAATATAAGCGCTTACTATCGTAACTCAAAAATGAACTAAATGTCACAAGGATGATCTCTGGATAACACTGGTTGGTTTCTTGCATACCCAATAGCCAACAACAAGTGTCGCTTTAATACTGAACATCTTATGTAGTCTCACTCTGGATTATGACCCTAATCTAAATTCATACTTTTAACCGATATTTGGGAAAGACGAGTGTTTCCTTTAAACATACATTGCACATAAATATACCACATTGTTGTTGTTAGGAGACGTGGATGAGCCATTCATCAAAGGCCCCGTATTTCAAGTTAAACAATTGGATCCGAACATTGAGCATACACAGGCATGTTACATATGGAGTATTGATTATGGATAGATATGTTGCACGTGCATTTGCATACTATACTATTAGACATATCAGCTACACTTCATACAAAGCAATGCATATATGCACATTCTATGTTACGCATCCCCGTATATATGGACACATTCTACAAAGAACAATTGAAATTTTTAATGTACATAAGCAAGCTCTGTCAAGAGTCGTTTTATATACATGGGCCCATTCTAAACAGAGTATTGAATACACGTGGGTACACTCTGTGAAGAGCGTTTGTGTATACATGGGCACATTCTACACAGGGCGTTGCATATGCATAATTAATGTCTTCGTAGAGCGAGGTCTTTTTGAGCATTTCCATGTACATAGGCACACTCTATATTAAGCATTTTCATATGCGTAGGCACGCCCTATTATAGAGAAGATTTAACACACGTAGGCAAGCTGCCTATGGAATGGTGCTTAGACATTAAAAGATTAACATTTCCACACATAAAGAAACGTGCTGTATGGGGAAACGGGTTTGTAAAAACTGAAGCTTAAAACTGAAGTATTAACCCTGGTAGTAATGCATGTATGCAATTTGGCCGATCACACCTTACATGTTTCGCTCGCGCTGCATACTTAAAGGAACGAAAGCTGATCCTCTGGCACGTATTGTCTGATTCTCATGTCTTCGCGAAACGACTTGTAACGAGATTTTGTTAAAAACGAAATGAATGTACATGTACATCGTGTAGAAAAGTGAACGCTAATAGAGTTTAAGCCTTGATCATATCTTTGACGATAAAACATATCTGTAAATTGGAATTTCGAGAAAGGATCAAAGAACACAAAACGTGAGATGACGCGAACGCTGACAGTAACAAACCTCTTGTGGGCAATGTTCCCTGTAAAACCCACAAACAGAACGAGAGCATTCTCTATATATTGTGCACACAATTTATTTTGTCCGTAACGGATGTCTGAGGTTCTGTTTGCTGATCAATTACGTCTGCTATATATTATACGGAACTCTTAAGAAAGCCTTTTATCTCTCTTGGGTCAGGAATAGTTTGTTTTCAAAGCTTTGTCACCAATTCCTTTAATCACACGAGGATGGACGAAACGTTCTAAGGGTAAGTTTGTTACAAAAGAAATGCGAATTATACAGTTTTAAGTGTTATGTGTGAAGCACGATACTTTTCCAAGTTCACAGACTGTTCCATGTTCCTCTTTGAAGAATTGCAGCATTTAACATATTTTTTTCTCAGAATGGTTCAGACACCATATGGTTTTTCTTTTTTTTAAAAGAATGTCCCTGACAAGAAAGATAGTCAACACGTTTTGGGACAATGAGTATTTTCTTCCGTTTGTCATGTTGAATATTAAGGGCCGGTATTCAAGGTTTAACAATCAAAGTAGGCAGCAATGCAGGATTACGTAATACTACATACTGGCACGTTCTCTTTTTCACCAGAGTGTCAATATAGGAAGGTGTGGGTTCCAAACTGACACATTGCTATGACCATCAAATACTAACTAACAACTATTCGCCACGCAATTCTACTTTGCTGCTGCAACGCATTCCAGTGTGTGGATTCAGAAGTTTAACATGGTGACAAGTCATAAAACGATGTCAATAAACACTATTCACTGTCACTGTCATTATGCAGAAACACATATGGAACACACATATATACCGTGATGTGCTTATTGATACAATCCTTGCTTGTACAAACGTTCCGTGACAAAACCAGAAAGTCTCTATTGCATAGTGTTTTTACCAAATGAATGTTAGATACAGACCTCAGAGAACAGAGATTATCACCTAAACGGATTTCATTTGGGCAACATAGGGTTAACTATTTTATGAATAGGTCACTGAAAATCAGTGGTGACACCAGGTGTTCACGAAAAGGGAAATAGTGTCCTCCTCCATCGGTAACAAAGCCGAGGAATCTCTTGAAGCAAATATATGCCCGAGCCGCTGCCAAAAACAAGACCTGTTCCGTAGAACATCGTCATATCAGTTTATGTCATACGGCGTATATCTAGATTTATCTGTAGGATTGATTATTCTATCTCAAAGAAATTTCGAGACCACTTTAGATATAATGTCAAGAGTAGGTTATCACGACGAGGGTGAGCAGTTATACCGATGTCCACCTCTGCGTAACCGAACCCACTCAAGTAGTGATTTAGGACCAGATTGGGACAAACTTACGAGTGCAATCATCCAGGTGAAGATAATGCAACACTATCTATATTTTTATAGGCCGATAGTGTCATTTGAAGGCAATGTACATCATTTAATATCCTTACTAGGTCAGCCCAGAAAGCCTTGCTGATATCAACATAACAGCTGTGAGTTTGAGCAGACGTTTCTGGATGTTTGTCCCGTAAAATCCTTGATCCAACTTATGATTATGCCTCTTCGATAACGTCATACTTTCATGCATTAAAGGTGTGAATAACTAGGAATTATTTGTTTGCGGATATATTTCAGAATCATGGTCATAATTGAAATGGGAAAGACTCTTCGGATTAAAATATATTCTTTGGACCGAATTCCACTGAGATATCCGTGAGCTAAATGACGCAGATACATTTCTTCCCAGGGACTACATTTATAAAATTATCGTGCAATGTTCCTGTCGGTTTACTTTAATGTTGACCCTTTGAAGCCTTACCGTTAAGAGTAGTCAGTCACAAGGTTTATGTTAGTTAATGACGCAATGTATCCCCTACACCACGCCAGTTTGTAAATATTCGAGTCATGGTCAGGCCAACAAGTTACTAATAGAAATACATGAAAACCTAAAAACCCGATCTTACAAGCAGATACTGAGGACATACCATGGCCTAATTCCTAAAGATGTACTTGTAACAGATAATAGTAGTCCTGAAAAATGTTGAGAGTGTTTTCAATGTCTGTTTGTCAATTACATCTGTAATCTATGCATATGTTTACACAAGCGCTCTATAAGGGAAAGGAAAACAACATAGATTTCATTTTCTTTCTTCATTCAAACAGTTTTCTGCAGTTAATCCCGGAGATGCTATCAGATTGATTCGAAATAATTCCCCCAAAGGAAAGGTTTCTTCAGCACACTTCAGTGTGACACGACAGTTCCTCAAATGTTCTCAAGCATATCGATTTTAGATTTGACCGACCAAATCAGCTTTAAAATACTGTCATAAGAGTGGATTTAGACCGGGTTGATGGCAGGAGAAATCCTTGTTGTACCGTATACTTGCGGCCACACTTAATCTATCAGTCTGTTAAGGTGTATTGTTAACTACTTTGTTTAATGATAATCTTTGTCCAAAGACAAAGGCGCGTTACAAATTAAGAAGTAAACATGTTCGATGCAACTGTACTTGCAACTGCAACTTTTGCCTTGCATATTAACCATGACAAAACCTCTAAAAATAAAAATAAAAAGTACATCCCACTATTTTTACTAGATACGAATATTTATCATCCTTCTAAATATGACGTTCGTTGTGTTCCTGTATGCCTCTATAGTAAGGTGGACGGTGGAATAGCCTAGTGGTTAAAGCGTTTGCTCGTCACTCAGAAGTCACTGGTCCGATGCCTTACATTTGTCCACTTTGCAAAGCCCATTTCTGGTGTCTGTGAATTTGCTTGAGTATTGCGCAAAGCGGTGTAAAACCATAATCACCCACTGACTCACTCACTAAGGTTTGTACATACCAGTATGCACGGTTATAAAAATACCTATCTCAGAAATGTTATCAACAGACCAGTGTCCATCCTGATTGTAATAAAGACACAATTCATGCCATAAGTGTCAACAGATACTTGGTCATCTTCAGGATTGAAGTGGATTCATAAGGTAGCGTAATGATTTCGAAAACGGCATTAACCAAACTAATTCGATTCATTGGTTAACACGCTAGATTGAATCATGAGCTCATGTTGGTGAAAGGTTCTTCCTTTAGGTATTCTTACATTACACTTTATATCAACTCACATGTAATTTGCTTTTCATTTATAGTGACTCAACATGTCGCACATCGGCAATAGAAATATGAATGGTTGACAGATTCGTCTTCACTGCGATGAGAAGAATGACCAAACCCTTGAAGCTTGTGTCATAGTAGTATCCTAACTGACAAGCGTTGTCATGACTGTTTGTTCTTCTAATTGCTATGATGCATTGTGGCACGTCGTTTATTTAAATAAAAATATTTTCTGAAAAGACCCATTCAAATGTGTCAAACGCTCCTTATTTCGAAAACCGAAGACACACGTGAAATCATTCATTGCAATAAGCTCCCAATATGACCAGCCGAAAGATATCATCATTTTCATGGGCATAGATCGCCTCAATTCCATTTCCTGTAAGAACACAGTGAGTGCATATCAGGTGTCAATCTTCAGTGTCTCCAAAGCATGACACAAGCTAAGGTTAAATGCTATCTGGGACATATTGTCTTTTGTATATTATTCAGAAGTGATGCTGACCAAATTGATTCAGGAATCAAAATAACATAGAATCGAATAAAAAGGATCTTTTAATGTAATATTTCTGTACATATATATATTGCAGCATGGCTGGTTCGTATAGTTTCGAGAAACAAACCATAGTCATTGATTTACCACTCCACACTGCACAACCCCGTGCTCGTGGTATCAAATATTACAACGAATCAATTTTATAATCTAATTTGCATCATGAGTTTTTACGTATTACCAAATAAGTGAATGATGTCGATGTGATTGTGGGTTTACTTTCTCTGTCAATGTCGATCATATAAACACTTAAAACCCAGAGGGTGTGTGTGGTCTATTCAGAATACAATATATGCCTTTTTTATTCAATAAAGGAACGTCAATTTTCTAGAAATTGTTTCGATGCATCCTTCAATAATCCTTAGCACCAGCGATATCACAATTTCATGTACACACGTAACACAGGAATATACAAAGATTTCCTGAGTGGTATTCCATAGGCTTATGAGAAACTTGAATTGCATTGCAGAAGAATGCAATGCTGGAATACTTTAATCCAAATTACCAAAATGAGACAAAAATGGATGAAATGTTTCGTGGAAAAATACTTCATATTCACCATAATGCGACATTTTCTCATCATATAACCATCTACACACTTACGGCTGCATATAACCATCTCACATCCATCTGAAAAAGCTCATTAGGTCAGAAAGCGTCCCTTCAAAAAGGACGATATGCATCTTGATGTGCTCCTTATTGCTACAAGTATGCTCTGAAATGCAAGACAGTGGAATACTTTAAACATGGTTTTGTAAGAAACGGAATTAGTTCAATTTTCTAATCACTAGTTTCGTTGTTTGTGTAGGGGATTTATTTTCTAAAATGTTATTATTTTCAATTTCAACAGCAATCAATGTGCACAATTCTAAAATCTAATCTCCTCATCACTAAGACATAGATGAAAGTGACGCAGCTGGCCAAACGTTGATGAAATCCGCGAATACACAGTGTTGTTGCTGCTGATCACAACGTACCACTTACAAAGATCAGAGTGCACATAGGATTTTAACTTACAATTACATGATCACGTAGATGATTGCGGCAGCTGGGAACGAGCTGCAGCGAGAGAAAAACCTAATTATGTCGCACGTCGCGGCCTTCCCCTACTGTTGGGAACCTCTATATATGACGTAAGTAGCACAGAAACTCACTAAACGCCGATGATTGTTGTAGGAATTATAGCGGTGTTGAATCGAGAGAACTCCACTTGAACTTAGTTGTTAATGCAATTAGACAGTCTCACTTCCAATGTGTGCAACACGACAGCAGAAATCACTTGTACAACAGACTAAATATTATGATAAGATAACATTCATATATATCTCACGGTTCCATTGCTTGAATATACAATAATTCATTCATAGTCAGGTTAATGTGGCTAAAATATTATATTTCATACTTGTCTATTCATGTTTTCTGATGCTCACAAATAGTATTTAGCTGCATCAGAACATCTTTAAAGCAGTTTACAATAAAACAACATTATTAGAAGGAAACAATTATTTGTTTTTGTAGATAGTTTGCCATTCAAGTCTTCCCTGTATCAAGAAACACATCGGGTTTTTTTCACTAGGTTTTTGCATTCTCCCAGCTGACCAGGACAGGTTGTTCTCTCCGACGTCCGCGCATATGGAAACCCTTGTGGATAGCTAATCAATTTGTTTATTTACTTTGATTTAATTACAGTGATCATTGTCAGGATATTGAATTGAAGATTTTTCGTCATGTATTGAAAAAAAGACGTAAAAAGCTTTTATCACGTTTTCAGTTAATACAGTAGTCTTGTAAAATGACACAATGGTCTCAGGAGAACAGCTCAGTGAAAGTGTTCATGCACCCTTCCGTTTGTGACTGCTCGTGGCTGACTGTGATTCAGAAACTGCTTGAACTAACCTACGGCATTATTTCAATGGCGATGTCAGTGAGTTAGTGAGTTAAGATGTAAAGTCACATCTGCAATATTCAGCCATATCGTGACTAAAACTAGTTCTAAATTCATAATACATAGATATAATATATAAAACCCTGTCGCCGAAGGACAGTAACATTACTAGAGTATCACAAAATGAGTTAAAACTAGCTAGCATTTATCTTTATAAGTAAAAACTATTTTTGGACAATACAATGTTAACATGGGCTATTGATCGCCAACAACTGAAGGTAGATCACCATACTAGGGTCCATGGGGACTTACATTACTTTTGCTACCTGCATCGACCCTAGCTGGATTTACACCATTAGCAATTAGCGTTTATGCTGAGATTTAGCCATACGTTAAAATGACAAAAATACTACGATTAAAAGCCTGGAAGACTTATAAGGCCGTATTATGAGGCAGAGTCATACCTATCAAATAACCAGAAAAGAAGCATTGTGTGCGACGATCAGTATACACCGCCAGGCCTAAATGCAAATTGGATTACTATTACTGCGACGATGATTTAACTACCATTGACTTTATTGCTACAATCAATACTCTTGTATTTTACTGCCTCTGAACTATTGCCACTCTATTTTGTCCTGCCTTAGTGATGCCTTTGAACAGAATTTGTATTGATTTGTGTACTTAGTTAAATTTAGAATTGTTAATTACATCACAATTCTTCGTTGTTTGTTGGTTTCACACCTTGTTCGTTAACGGACTGATTCCCGGTTAACTTTCTAATTTTATGAGAAAATGGATCAGAACACGGGCAACGTTCAATCTACATGACACATTCAAAACTAAGCTGATCGACTGTGTGGTTGCCCTTGTGCAGACAGTGTCAAAAGAAAAAAATCGAAGCATGTAAATTATGTTTATTATTTGATTATGTTTTTCTTTGTTGTACTTTATGTATATTGATCATACGCACAGACTAAGCATCTGAAATAATGTAGTTATATAACCTGTCATACATACATTCTAATGATGTTACACCTATTTAACACCTTCTGAACAAAATGTATGGACTTTAACAATAACCAAGACATGATATACCTACATTATCAAATTAGTTTTCGGTACCAAAGAGGAAATAATATGTTTTGGTTTGGTTGGTTTGTTGGTTGTTAAACTCAGCAATATTCTAGCTACATGGCGGTTGTCTGTAGTGGTCGACAAAACAGAATTGTATGACACATTACTAGATCGTCATGCAGGTTTTTTGTAAAGGATACTCGAATGTTGTAATGTTTACTCATTTCAGTCTACGATTCAAAAAATATTTATCAAAATCTAAGGGTAGATTCTATTGTCTATTTGTGGAATTTCAAAAGCTTTGGATTCTTTTCAACAGAGAACTTCTTTGTTTTCTTTTGTCAGAACAAAATACCCACGGAGAAATGTTAACAGCACCTGTGAAATTGTCTAACATTAGCATTTCAGAACATTCTTACTGCTCACGTGGTGTCATACAAGGTTGTATATTAACTCCTCGTTTATTCTCGATGTGTATTATCAACTTGAAGATGAATTGTAACAGAATAATACTACATTGTGTAGGGGTATGTTTGTTTGCGAACACTCTCTGAAATTATATTAATTATTATATGCCGATGATCTGTGCTTGTTTTCTGTATTTGGTTACCAGGAGAAAGTTGTACTGTAATCATTTTGTAGGAAATGGGCTTTACAGTTAACGTCAACAAAGCAGAAATCCTTGCATATATTGACAAGGTGAAGTATATTTCAATTGTTCTAAATATATCAACGTANTATAGTTATTTTGGAACTATACTGAGTCAAAAAAGAAACTTCACAAAATGTAATTTGAAAAATAATGAATAATTTTTCTCTGATGATACATCTATGTATCCGAAATGGGATCCCTATTTTCAACTCTAGAAAAATGTTAGCAAAACCCACTATAACCCATCCATTCCTAGTGCAAATGACGTTAGTGCTAAATCAGGTTTTGCACGTGCAGTCGATCAC
>VKKT01001368.1:235684-250179 GCA_008038995.1 Haliotis laevigata | reverse complement strand
CACACTTTTGCACAATACTAAATACGTGTGTAAAGCCCCTGTACCACTTCTGGAAAGTAAGACATACGTGTGTAAAGCCCCTGTCACACTTTTGGACAGTAAGATGTGTGAATATAGCTTTGAGAATGAAACATGAATTTCAGTGAACTGAACTCTCAGACTCAAAGTAAGCCTTATGTGTGTCGATGTATTTATTGGATATATTGGACAGAGGCAGGTCATGTGTGTTTTTGTTTTGATGTATTGTATGTAACGTGTCTTTTTGATGTATTAATAACGGTTAGAGGATACTGTATTGAGTCAAACTTGAGTGTGTATGTCTTGTGATTACATGTTGATCGAGAGCCGGGTGTGATGCAAGGTTGAGTGATTTTATGAGATCTAGTGCATGTGTATGTATCGATCTAACAAAAGGGTTATTGCACAACTGGTTTGCCGTGTATGCGAATGTAACGGATAAAAGCATTTGTAATGCCAGTCAATACCTCTGACAGATGTCATGCATGTAGGAGCATTGTACTAATTTGCCATGTCTTGATTAAACCTGTCACGTAAAGCACTCATTGCCAAAATAATYATAATAATAATAATAGCATGCTTGTAATGCGCTGTTCTCCATGTACAACATGCTCAAAGCGCAAAATGTCAGGTGGTAGGGCGGCCCAGTGGTTTAAGCATCCGCTCGTCGCTCTGAAGACTTGGGTTCGATTCTCCACTTATATTGCTGGAATATTACCAAAAGCAGCGTAAAACTAGGCTCACTCATTTATTGAAGGGCACAAATACTGTTACCGGGGTCAATCTGTATATGGAAGTCTGCATGCTGGCTAAGATTTATATACATTTTTGCTATATCTATCTGTATATACATATCCTGTACACATGATTCTGTACCCCGAGTGGCCCGCATATAATAAAATATTCAGTTCATTTCGGTTCAGTTCAGTTCTGTCACCTGTATTTCGGTCAAAGCATCTGCACTATTCCTTTGCAACACAATTTCGGTAAAAGGGGTAAAAGCTACGTTGACCATCGTTCACTGGACACGTTCAATCTGCAAAAAATGATTTGGGGATGGAACACCAGTGCAAACCTTGTTTTATGTATTACAGCGCTTAGTGTAAACATATTTTGTCTCAAACAAGATGTACATGTAACTCAGGTTGGAGTACTTGTCAAACTCCACAGATCCATGCTGTCGATATAGTTTAATGTCAAGGTATGTCCCATTGCATTACTGAAGACAAACTGAAGGCTCTTGGCAAATAGAGCAATAAATCCATAGCAGACGAAGTAATCAGTTCAAATAAAACAATAAATCTTTAAGAGAAATATAAAAATGAATGTACAAGGGGATTGTTTATTGATCAGGTAGTTGGCGTTAGTTTCTCTATAAAATAATGTCATCTTTGACACACAGTTTGCTCAGGTCAAGTTCATTGTATAGAAACGTAGTAATTCATAGCACGAGACGCTGTCTTTCTTTTTAATTTGAAACGCGAAATCTTTATAGTGGGTCGTCTTTTTCCTGGAGGAAAATATGAAAAAAATGTCCCATCATTGATAAGAAAACAGAAAACACTGAGGTAATGTCACTGTGGTATATTTCTATTTAAATGTACTGGGTAGCAGTAGGTAGTACTGGGAGCTAGAGCATTTCAGTACCTACACATCTCGAGTATGGACAATATACATGGTATGTATTAGGTTTGCCCACATCATTTTTACGTAAATGATGTATGTTGTGCAACCGTTGCCAAGAGAGGTCACGACTCTGTAAGTGTTATTGTTTGACTTGAATTCTACTGAAGAAAGCACCGCAGGACTCGCAGAATGGCGTCAGGCAGCAGTTGAGGCAGATGGTGTACACCTTTCTATACATGATGCAGTTGATCTCACAAGCTTTAATCTGGGGTGTGTATTGCCAAATATGACCACAGGCAAGCATGGCATAACTCCAACCGTAGTAGAGACCGTACAGAGGTCCACACAGGGTCATCAGCATGTAGCAGCATTTGAAGGCGCAGTTGAAACATGTGTTGGTAAACTTCCAGCAGCAGTCAATGCTGTGGGCACCTTCGGGCTCAGCCAAGACATCCTCAAACTGGACCTGTCAGATGAACAGCAATTTAGTTTGAAAATAGGCCCAGAAGAGATTAGAACTGTAGAAGAGTTTGCGGATTGTGTTCCATAATGTTACAATGCATACTTCAATTATTTTTCTCCATGTCCTACAGAATCGCGTTTCTTTTATGATCGCCCATTGAAAATCAGAACGTGTTAGCATTGAAAGATACACAAACGAACCACATGAACCCAATCGCAACCTTCGCCAAGACATTCATCATCTATTCTCTATTCATATGAACTGGACAACATTTCACAAAATATTGTTAAAAATATTTTGTTGAATGAGTGTATCTATTAAATCGTTTCAAAGAATCATTTGAACTTGCATTCGCTCATGCATTATAATACTTAGTGACACGCTTCAAACTGATTTCTGATGTTAAAAGACACAAACCGGCTGCGACGTATCAGCATTTGAAACTATGGCCACTGAATATTAACATCTACCCCTGCATAGCGGGCAGTTCAGACAGATCATGTGGTGCAAGTGTATGTTTAAACGTATAAACGCTTATGCCTACCTGCAGAGAGGCTATACATAAAAAAGCACATTGAAGAAGATATAGCGGCTACACATTTAGACAGCTTGCAAATCATCCTCAAATACAATGATTAGACCGGGAGCTGGGGGCATGCCCTTCCCTTTCTAAACCCCCGCCTTGGCACTGAAAATGTCCAACGACCATGCAGAAGTTCCATTTTAACCTGATATTAAGGCAAACTTAGCAAAGAGTGGATTTTGATACCTTCAAAATATAACTATCACTTTGGAAGTGAAGCCTTAACTATATATTTCCTTAAGGACATGGCATGTGGCATACTTCAGCATTTTACGGTAATAACAGTGGATTCTTGCTTCACTACAGTCCCCTTTATACAGATGGCAGATATTCACAAACACCATTTTAACTACTCTTTACACGAGTAAATGTTTTGCCATGATAGGATTACCTTCAGATGGTCGTTGATGTTGTTGGGATCGCGGTTTTCCAAGTCAAGTTCTGCCATCCTTCTAAAGGAAACTACCACTTCAGTCCCAAAGGTAAAGTGTTTCGAGGTGAGTTAAAACTTACTTTATGTATATGTGTACATGACGACAGGTTCGTTTACATAACTACCTTGCCACAATGTCATCAGTTCTGAAGGTGTAGTAATGTTTTCCATTGGCCAGCAATAGTCACGTGGTGTTTCCATCAAATATCACCACAAGATATTTTTTGCTGTGCCCATAATAGAAGACAGTGGTAATCTGAGCCCCATGGATAAAGACATTCACCTCCCTCATTTAACTGCTGACCACTCTTGCGTGAGCCATTGTGTTTTCAACTTTTTAACTTCATTTTATTAACCATGTGTGGCCCAGCCGTATTGTATAGAGTTACACCCCATATGCATATCAGAAATCTATGGTAGTAGGCTAAGAAATGCATCACGGGTGCTTTGTTGCCAACACAGGCTGACATGATTGATGTAACGGAACTTTTGTTTTGTAGAAGCATTGGACAATGCCCACTCGTTTATTTCAGGCCTACGCCTGGCGCTTAAGAACAACTGCACTGACGGAATACATTCAGGGAATTTCCAAAATGCTGGCACACTATGTGTCCTTTTGGTTCCGTAGAATACGTCATGTTATTACCCCTGAAACACGTGTCACAGTATCGGGTGTTCGTGACAATAATAGATTTTGCTCTAGATTACATTCATAAATCAGGTGAACCTAAGCAACGTCGAGCGCGGAGTTGTCTTGGATGGGTGACCGTGTTTGACAACTTGACTCCTGATAATAATAAATGTGCATTTGTAACGCGCTTTTTCCATGTACAGGGCACATGCTCAAAGTGCTGACATCTTACAATTATATACATATGCAGGGGGAGGGAATATAGTTAGTTGTAATGAGAGGAAAACAGGAGGGTCTTCAGCAAGCATTTGAATGGGGTAAGGTCTGCTGCTGGTTTTGTGGCCAAAGGAAAAGAGTTCCACAGTAGAGGGGAAGGACAAGCAAAGGATTTCCTTCCAAATGTTTTAGGTTTATAGTGAGGTACAGAGAATAAGTTCTGATTTTCACAGCGGAGCTGTCTTTCAGGGATGTTAGGGATAAGGAGTTCCTGTGGGTATTCTGGACTTGCGGCATGGAGACATTGGTAAACAAAACACAACAATTTAAATTCAATTCTTGATTTGACAGGAAGCCAGAGCAGGTGTTTCATGACAGGTGTGATATGAGAATGTTTAGAAGTTCTGCTGATGATTCTGGCGGCTGTTTTTGGTCGTGCTGCAGCTTTGAGAGGAGCTTCTGTGAGATATCAAAAAGGAGACTATTGCAGTAATCGAGTCTTGAGATAACAAGTCCATGAACAATACTATGTGCTGCGTCGCGACTGATGAGATGGCGTATTCTGTCAATGGCTCTCAAATGGAAGAAGCATATTCTGTACACTTGATAGGCATGAGCGTTTATGTTCAGTTGTGAGTCCAGCATTACTTCGAGATCTTTAACTGAAACGACTGGTTGTATCTCAGCGTCAGTTACCAAGATTGTGCTGAGGCTGAAACTCCTAAGAGTGCTGAGGTTGAAACTCCTAACAGTTTCAAGGACTTCAGTCCTACCCCACAACGAAGCACGTGTGATGCATGTGGTGTCACCTTCGGCAAGTGAGTTTGTTCAAACTTGCCTCACCGAGCAGAAAGTGGGTACCGGTGGGATAATATCTAATATCCTTCTTGCGCCTCACAGGCAGCTTGGGTTATTCATGGTAATAATGATCAGATTGTGATTTCAGCGCCGTTGAGCAGCGCATGATGGAAACTAGGTGCTATACAAATCCATTATTATTATTGTTATTTAACCGTGACTTCTAAAATAATAATAACAGTCTTTTTATCATGCGCATTTCTCCATGCACAATGCATGCTCGAAGCGCCCAAACAATCTGATTATAATTACCCTGGATAACCTAAGCTGCCTGTGAAGCGCTAGGAGGTTACTGGTTACAGGACATCCAGCCGAGTACCCATTTTCTGCTGGGTGAACAGAAGCAATTTTTAACAAACTCACTTGCCTAAGGTGACACCACATGTTTCATGTGCTTCGTTGTGGGGTCGGACTGAAGTCCTAGAAACCCCCAGGAGTCATGTTGTCAAACACGTTCACCCATCCAAAGACTTTCCGCACCCAACGTTCCTTAACTTCAACTGATTTGTGGCCTGAGCTCTATGCACAGGGCCACACACCACATGGCTGTTGTATTATATTGTTCATTCCGGACACATCAACTGGTTATTCACTATTGTAGTTTGAAGAAAAAATCAAAACAAATATCAGTTTACGACTATCAATGACGTAACTGTTCATCCATACGTGTAGTTGATATGATCAGGCCGTGTCTGTTGCCTGTTTGTCAAAGTAAATTATTGTACTGGCTGAGAGTTGGAATTAATAAGTCAAGTCAATGTTTGGGCACGATCCATCAATTAAGGGCGATGCAACTTAGAGTGGCCCTTTAATTCACTGATTGTGGATTCAAATCATAGTCTCAACCTTCGTGTTTCTCAAAGAATAATGATAGCACCCAGCTCAAAGTGTGACCTTATTCAAATAACAGCCTGCGTGAAGCCTGTGGAGACCAACTGAAATAGCATGTTGATGCCACAAGCTTTACATACTTTCAGGAAAAGAAGACATACAGTTTCAGGGCAATCAGGCAAATTGTTCATCAATCCAAAACACCGAAAAGGTGCAAGCAACAGACGAAATGAGACCAGGTAATCAAACATTAAGAGTTCAAAAGGGATTCAGTTGCTTTCAAGTAAAAGTAAAAGTATATCCTCATAATAGGCAATAACCCACAACAAACAACTAATTGTATAATTTGCATAGAAAGTTTATTGATTTTAAAAGATTGCAATACTAAAAGTGTACAAGATTATACTGTGCTGTGTATGTTGTCACCATGGTCTTTGAAGACATCAGAGCACCATACCTTTGTCCTGTAGTTTTCGAAAGGCAAAATATAAACTTGGTGTTCATAATCTCCAGGTCGAAACAAATAGCGATAATTCTTGTCTTGGGTAAAATAACTGAATACATAGTTTCAAAGTAACGCTTCCTAAGTTACTGCATTAACATTGTACTCGATATCAGAACATGACCATATATGATACTTGAAATGTGTGATTTATCCGGATCAGCGTCCCATACATGCTATACATAGTGAAGCGTAAGGGTATGGTCTTTGTGTTATTGTTTGACTTGAATCCTACTGAAGAAGGCACCGCAGGACTCGCAGAATGGCGTTAGGAAGCAGTTGAGGCAGATGGTGTACACCTTTCTATACATGATGCAGTTGATCTCGCAAGCTCTGATCTGGGGTGTGTACTGCCAGATGTGAGCACAGGCAAGCATGGCGTAACTGCAACCGTAGTGGAGACCGTACAGAGGTCCACACAGGGTCATCAGCATGTAGCAGCATTTGAAGGCGCAGTTGAAGCAAGTGTTGGTGCACTTCCAGCAACAGTCAATGCTGTGGGCACCTTCGGGCTCAGCCAAGACATCCTCAAACTGAACCTGAAACAAGCCAAACTTTAACTGACTTTGTGGGAAAAAAACTCCTTAACGAACCTCCAAAGGTCTCCAAACTAGACCAGTATTTGGCAAAGTAGGAAACGTTAACTAGTTGTAGCTATTGACTCATATGATATGTGAACGTTACATTACCTGTGAACTCAATTTGTGGCCGTGACAATTATAACAAAAGTTATGTTGGAATAATGTCGCGGTAAAACCAAAATCATGTCAAAGAAATGGTAAATACCCCTTTCAGTCGCACTTTCTTACTCACTTTATATGTAAACGTATTTTAGTAGACATTCTGAAATTATTGAGTGAGTGATGGACGTGGGTTTTTTTAAAAAACAAGTGAATTCTTTACTCATTAACACCTCACTGCCTGGTTCTTCATCGAACGCTTGGAGACACATAAAAATATAGCTGAAAGGTGGTCACTCAAAACAATGCTATTTAATGCTGAAAAAGTTCAGTTTTTTAGCAAAAGTTGATGAACATGTATATTTCGGGAACAGATTCATATTTAGGTGCATAAATCCCAGCTCCCGATTTCCACCTGGTCCGACAGTGATGTGAATGTATAGTCGGATTGGCTTCACTTTGGCTTTTTTATAAGGGTGCGGTGATATTGTCATTCAGAGGTAACCTACGGTTAACTTTCTATAAAGAGAATTCACAGACAACATTAGTTCATTAAGCTAATCATAGATACATGCCATATTTGGGATTACATTTCCACAGTAAACTTGCACAGGTTCTGCGGCGGGAGGTATGAATACACTATGCCATTAAGAGGTTTGCCGTAGGAGCCATGCCAGTTTATAGAGGGGTGCACAAGGTACCTGATGTGGCGGTTGGATGCCTGACTCTGAGAGTATGAGTTAGAATCTCCGATGTGAGTCAACCTCCAAAAGTACTACAATCTGTACTTTACTTAGGAAGTAATCCAAATATAACGTATGTTACATTTGAGCACTTTCTAAATGACACAGTGTATTCATAATCAGAGATATATGCTTCAATCCTTTAAAGGCTACATACTATTCTTTAGATAAAAGCGATTCGAGAAATCCGGATTGATGTAAATATATAAACGTCGAAGATTAGAACAGATAGGATTACCTTCAAATGGTCATTGATGTTGTTGGGATCTCGGTTTTCCAAATCAATATCGCCCATTTTGTAACAGTAGCCTTGTCTAACAGTACTTTACAGCAGCAGAATCTACTAATGTCCACCCGGCACCGTCCAAAACTCAAGTGAGACAACCTGTTGTGCGATAAACACTTTATAATACTTACTTAACTACGGGGTCTACAATGTCAAAATAATATACCATACATATCTATCTTGCATTGGTCACAAAAGGCACATGTTTTTCTAGTGGACACGTGATGTGTCTTCAGCAGATATGTACTCTTACAGATTAAATCTTTATGAAAGCGATGAATAGTGAACCTAAGGTAAGTCTTACCTTCTACACAGAGCCATTCATTCCAAGGCTTTCAGTGAGGAATTAAATAGGGTCTGGTCTTATGTCATTCAAATGCCGCTTGTTTCAGGCTGATACCGATCACCCGACTACAGCTACCTTGAATATTACCCATCAAAAATCGACTTTAAAACAGTTTTAAGAAACAGTATGGGGACCTGTCACAAAAAACCCAAGTCTATTTGTTTCTCCAAGGAAGAGTCCAGCAACGCCTAGTCCGCCGCAAGTCAAATATGTTCAAAGCCTATTTTTGGTCGAGTTGCTTTGCTTAGTATCCTTTCACACGTCACAATGCCCTGCTACACAATTGTGAGTGTGTGCGCATGTGTTATAATCACTATTTGAATTGATACAAGAATAATGTATTGAAGAAACGTGTGTCGTCAGCAGGATTCATATGTGCAGAAGGCCGCTCCCAAAACTAACAATGTAGTCTTTTGTCATAGATGAAGGCGAGAAACAGAAAGGCCTCTGCGTTGGGTTTTACCCCAGCTTTTGCAGTATTCTAGTCATATCATCAACAATATAATTGCTTAAATCGAGACTAAAAGTAATGTGTGAGTGATTTGTAAGATGTAGTATGCTACTCTTCAAGATTTATGTAGGTTATTTAAAGTAATTTGGTAGCCTTTATTGTAAAATAGAAATACAGAAAAAGACACTGTTCTCATTATCACGGCATTGTTTGTCAACAATCGGGAGAAAGTCCAAATAGTCGTACGTGGTTCACTTAACTAGCTTTAGTTTGTACTGAAGGAACTGGTTACTCGACTCCTCGTTGGCAATTACATGCCAAAGTTAACACATACAGGCAATAAGTCTCCAAGAACAGTGTAGTGGTGGGAGCGTTGGGTTGGCTCACAACGAAACAGTTTCTCAGTTTTTGTCCAAAAGCGGTCACCAGGAGGTTTAAATGATATTTGAGCGAGTGAATTAGTCTAAGCAATATTCCAGCAACATCACGGCGGGGGACACCAGAAACGGGCTTCACACAATGTACCCATGTGGGGAATCGAACCCGGGCCTTCGGCGTGACTACCCTACTGTGCTACTCCACCGCCCCAAATAACACTTTAAGTGCTTAATAAACAGCTTTAGGTATCAGCTCCAAATCATATGCAGATTTTACATCCCTGCTGTTTCGTCATTTCAGCACCGTTATGATTGTCTCAAATCATATCTATTATCTTATCTTATTCATTGCTTGTTTTCGAGTATCGTCGAACAATGATGTTTTAACATATTTCTTTGCAAAAAGAACGACAAAACTCTAAGAGCAGTGAAGCAGAGATTATATCACCAGCATGTATTTATGAATCACTATGAAGGACGATGTATGATGATACCATTTGCTTGCAAAAATAATTGAGGGACTCCTGCCCTACAATGTTCTGTATCTTTTGGGTATACTCCATCATACAAGCAAAAGGTTGCTTGATAGCGGTAACAACATTAAACATTATGGTGTATTCAGAGGAAGCTTCCGAATTTGACAGACGACGGAATTATCATTTAATTCAAAGCCCCATTTCTACTTGTATGAAACCCGTGAAGATCCGGGTTAGAACTGATCTCCAGTAACCCATGCTTGTCGTAAGAGGCGACTWACGGGATCAASGGTGTGCATGAGCATCGACCTACGCAATTGGGAAACGATGACCTCAACATTCRATCGTATCCCAARTGCGTAGGTAGATGCTCATGCTGTTGATCACTGGATTGTCTGGTCCAGACTCCATTATTTACAGATCGCCGCCATATAACTGGAATATTGTTGAGTGTGGCGTAAAACTAATTTCACTCACTGACTCTACTTGTATGGTATGTATTTTCAGGTGAACATCTGACTTGCCATTGCATGTGTTTGTGAAGGCTGTCACTGGTGGAGCAGGATTCACTCACTTTTACACGAACACCTGTTATCATTACTATTTAATAGATATTTATAAAATATTTGAATATGACAGTATCAACAGCATAAAAAACTTGAAACACCGATTGTGTATTATTTTATACATTGATGTTGTCACTTGTATTTTCAGCACTGTAGTTCTAAATAAACTGTATAAGTTGTTCTTGTAGTCTGTCGTCTTCCTTTGAAGTAGCGGTACAAATTACGTTTCATTAGATTTGCATGGTGCCTCATATTAGGTGATTGTAAGCGATATGCTGAAAATGATGGTGATGGTACACGCCTTAATAAATGAATGAGCGATTGAGTGTGTTTTACGCCGTTTCTAGCAATATTCCGGCAATATCACGGCGGGGACACCAGAAATGGGCTTCACACATTATACCGATGTGGGGAATCGAATCCGGGTCTTCGGAGTGACGAGCGAACGCTTTAACCACTAGGCTACCCCACCTCCCCAATGAATAACTGACCATGAGGATTGTCACGCACCCTTGAACATTCAATCAGTTAAACTATCACACATCAATCATCACACTGACTTTTATAAACGGTAAATTGCATTTATTTCATCGTAGTACAATAATTTGAAACAAGCAAAAGAACAAACAAATAATTATATTGTATAAAAGACGGTTTATTGATCACAGTAATGCAAACGTGAATATGTACACTTTAATACTTTGTTCTCCTCCATGTAGAATGTTGAGATCAAGTTCTTTGTACACAAATAAAGAAACCACACGACCACGAGAATTATGTCCTTGGTACCTTCCACAGGCGAAATATAAACAGAAGGTCCTGAGTATCCGAGACGAAAGTTAGAAAGAAGATAACACGTTTAGAGTTGGTTAGACAGTTTACTGGGCGTTTCTCCTGCCGTAACACGTGGTAGTTCTTTACGAAATGTTTCCATGGTAGAAGTATTCCCAAAGGCAATGTGTGTGCTAATGTCATCCAGGTCAGTCTTACACTGATTTATCTTGGTGTAAGAATGTCAGGAAAGGTCAAGATGGTGTCAATGTGTTATTGTTTGACTTGTATCCTGCTGAAGACGGCACCACAGGACTCGCAACATGGAGTCAGGCAGCAGTTGAGGCAGATGGTGTACACCTTCCTCATCATGATGCAGTTGATCTCGCAGGCTCTGATCTGGGGTGTGTACTGCCAGATGTGAGCACAGGCAAGCATGGCGTAACTCCAACCATAGTAGAGACCGTACAGAGGACCACACAGGGTCATCAACATGTAGCAGCATTTGAAGGCGCAGTTGAAGCATGTATTTGTAAACTTCCAGCAACAGTCAATGCTGTGGGCACCTTCGGGCTCAGCCAAGACATCCTCAAACTGGACCTGTAGTTTCAAGATAAGGAAACGTTAGTTGGAACGCATTCAGTTGTCTGGTGTGTGAACTTACTAGACTAACTACACTAACTAGAATATTTAATAATTGTATTATAGAGTGTGTTTTAATCATATGAAACGTCTTTAAAATACTTATTAACGAATCACGGAACTTTCTTCAAAATTTATATATACCGGGGGAAACAAATAAAGGAACACCACTTCATGGCAGTGTTCCGTTGTTTATTCTCAGATTTCCTCCCATAGCGCTATTCCCGTGTTCCTTTTTTTGTTTCTCTCAGTATATTTAGTATTTTTTTCCAAAGTCATTGTGATCACGAAAGCAAATATTCCACAAAAAGAAGAAGAAACTAGCCTGTACGACTCTTAATGCTTCATTACAAATAGCCCATTAAATAGAAATCGTATATTTTCTAACTTTGTTTGAAATTTTCTATCTTGCGAACACACATATCAAACAATTTTGGGCTGCATTTTTACAAGTGTGATTAAACATTGTCATGCGTTCGTATGTTCACGAGCTTCGCACAAGATACTACCCGTAATCATTTTTCCAGTTGTCACCCTCCTGGGAAGGTGACACGGAAACTTGTTAAACCGTCATCGACCAATGAAATTAAAGTATTTTACATGGAGGTAAGATAAGACAAAGTATGTGTAATCAATTACTTACTCTTCCTAATTTATAGGTAAATATTTTCATAATGTATGTAAGATATTCCCAATATGAGAACTGACTGATTTACCTTCAAATGGTCGTTGATATTGTTGGGATCTCGGTTCTCCAGATCGATAGTAGATTGTTCTGCCATTTTGAATCAAGTTGACTTTGTTCAGGTGCGGTATGGTTCCTGCTACTCCCGTGCGCTATACCAGCCAAAGTGTCGTAACTCGTAATATGGCTTCCTATATGTATATGTTTACATAGTTACAGGATCATATACTCACTCTAAGGTAATTGGTCTACTGTGGTCATGTGGTCGACTGTCATAAACACCACATGTCCCTAGGAGTCACCCATATTTTCGGGCATTGAAATCTCAGTGTTTGTTCTTTTATTGATGACGGTGGTTGCTGCGGTGCCCCATAAATAGAGTCATTCACTTTCCACGCCGAATTGCTATTTTATTGAAGACCCTTGTGTGGGCCTTTGAATAAACCTGACAGTTTCCATTGTGCCTATTCGAAAGGGTTTTCAACACATCCGCTGGGTTCCGTTCTTGTGAGCCTATGTTCCAGCTCAAGTAAATCAATTTTACACATTGATAAGTCAGGCCTCCCCTCTTTCATCAAACAATCGAACTATCAAAATATTATCTTACAAAGATCGAAAATGAGTCTTGGATTTTTTTAAATGTATAAAATATATGTGTAAAAATATTAAGCGAATCTGATCTTTAACATGAAATCCTGACTGTCCAGTTATTTAATCAATGTGCTTCAAGTTGCAGTTTTCAGAGGTTTATGACCAAAGGTTCCACTGCGCTTACTCTTCAGTTTTTACCTGACTATAGTTGATCCAAGTGAGTGAACGTGAATGATTGGGGTTTACACATATTTGAATCATCGTATATCAGAACTAATACGCTGGGCTGCTTGAAGTGATGTAGGGTGTAGATTCTCAGTACTTCAGTTGACGAAGACCGCGATCGTGGGTATATTGATAATACTTCAAATAGATAATAGTTACAAAAACTTGTCCACATCATTACGAAATATCTGCAAAATGTAGAGTCGTGTGTACGATTCCGACTATATGAGGGACATATGTTTATAAATCACTATCAAATGGTGATAATACTAGATGTTTAAGAAAAGGGGAGCGTATACTGTGCCACGGGTGGCATCCATCATAAGCAAATGCAAAGACTAGTCAGTTTTCACCTGGAATTATGCAGAAACATATGGAAGAAGTCAAAATAGGAAATCGCATCGAACATTACATTTGTCATTGTCTCCAAATTTGGAATTGTCCTCTACAGTCCACCACAATGTTTTTTGAAAGTTCACAGTGATTCAACAATTGAAACAGCAGACGTCGACACCTAGACCTCTGGACTACACATTCCCATGTGGCCTGAAAAGGATCCAAGTAGATTGGTTGTTTTTATTGTAACTGAATTTGTGACTACATTTGTAGTTACAATATATTTGTGGTCACTATTTTAAGTTATATTCAAACATACACTTTTTACCAATATTTCAGAGAGTTTCATACAACCTTTACTCAGAAATTGTTCGATCAAGGTAACAACACTCAAAGCCTCAATAAAGCTTTCAAAACGTATAATGACATGTTGTTTACTTTTTAGCATTTGACGCATCAGTGGCAAAATGATCGCCGATGTAGTTCACTACTTTGTCTTCTACCATACTTCCCGATTTTTTTCATGTGAACAATTGACTAGTTTTCTTTGGATTATCTGCTCAAGGCTCGAATATTTACAGATCGCCGTCACATAACTATATTATTGCTGAGTGAGGTGTTAAACAAACATATTTCTTATGGAAGAGGAACGGGTTTTATTCCTTTTATTACCAGTCGTCTAAGGCTCCGTAATTCACTTCATAGCTGCATTCCATGAACACACTAGAACTTTACGAGTATTGGTTTTCGATTCCGGCTCTCCTCAGTTATGTTTTTAACATTATATCCGTTGGTTTTCACCACATTGATAAACGGTTAGGCCTGAACCACGTCACAGTTTTGAATGATGGAACACTGAAAGATTTAAGGGATGTAACTTCTATACTGTAAATTGTGGCGCACAAGACCTTTCCATTTGTCTACGACATGGAAACTCTCAAAGAAATCCTTCATTAAAGGAATCAAAAGTAAAAATAAAAAAAGCATTGTATAACAAAAGAAGATTTATTCGTTGCAGAAGTTTCTGTACTATGTACAATACTAATAGGTGTTGTACTATTGGATACATCATGTTGAGATCAAGGTCCTTAAAAAAGTATAAAAACAAACGCGACACTTGTATGAACTGACACGTCGACAGGCGTAATATATACAAAGA
>VKKT01001368.1:143262-156219 GCA_008038995.1 Haliotis laevigata | reverse complement strand
GGCTAGCACTATAAAACCAGCTTCAGTCTGGGCTAGTACAAGCAGCCGCACTTACACACACAGACGCGCATGCACGTCGTCATATGAGCGAAATGTTCTCAAGTATGATGTTAAACCCAATTTCACCTCACCTCACCTCACCCACAAACCATCAGCACAGATGTGTGTGAGTTTAACATTATGCAGTATAGGTGGCACTGTTGTATAGAGGAAATTATAGGAGTATGTTACTGCGATCTATTTGTACTACACCCAATGACAAACACCATTATCATGAGCCAATGTGAGGTCTATGTTTATAGAAATGGGTTTTGTTTCAGGTTTTCTCACCAGCCAAGGGTCAGGGAAGATACATGCACACACAAGGAAGGGAGCAGTCAAGGTCACTTGCCACAACTGGTTATCTTCCCTTGGTTTGAAATTTGATTGATCCACGTCTGCTATAACTACAATATCACTACTGACAATAAATGGCACAAACGACAATATCTGAATACAGCTTGGCACACGTGAATACAAACAGCTTACTGCAATTACAAACATTAACGACAGACAATACCTTATCTACATCCTACCCTCATATGCCAATCCCTTGTCATACCATGTCGACTTGAAAACTGAGACGTGTTGGTCTACTTCGTTCAGGCTAATTCTGTCAAGTCTTCAACAGTGATTGTCACCTTAGACTAATTCTTAGTCACTGAATATATATCCTTGTGATTTTAAGAAATATTTCCTTTTAAATTGAAAAGGAGCCCTTGTGAGATGGGAGATCCTGAACCTGAAATCTAGACTTGGTTCAATTAAGGTTTCAGCACTGCACAAAGGGCTAGGTTGAAGGGAGCGTAATTTGTGATAGGCTAGTTGTCACCTGTTTGGGATAAAATATATGGCATAAAATAATTCTCAAGTTGAAGAATCGTCAATGTTGGAAGGTTGCGTGTTGCAATACCCACAAATAATGACAGGTTATTATCCATAGGCAACAACTTTTGAGTTGAGTCAGTTAAAACTTTTCTTCATGCTCACTTTTATTAAACTATTAAATTTATAAACTTATTTTCACTGTTGAACATTTGTCCATGTTTCCTGTGTGAAGCAGTAGTCTCAGGACAGAGATGTGGAAGGAGTAGCATCATCATCAAAATGTCACGGCGTCTCCATCACGAGAACAGGAGGATTATTTCAGTGAAATTACTTTCTGGAAACCATGTTTATTTCAAAAGGACAGTATTCTATCTGAATTTTTTGGACAAAGGTCAAGGTAACAATAAGTGTCACTTTCTCATATACTTATATCACTGAACAAGGTATGTACCTTCACAAGAATGGTGCTCTGCTTTGAGAAGGTTTTGTTGAAGATTAGTCACAGGTCAAGACTAGCATTCTATCATCCTACCTCTGAGGCATATTTACATCTACATCCATGATGTACGTTCACGTTTTGTAACACGTTTTCCTAATGTCAGTGTCATCTTTGAGATCACTGTGAATCTGTTGGGTCATACATTGCCAGTTACAATTCCACCTTAGTTAATGTTAGACAAGGATACCTCCCAGTATTTGTTACTTTAACTACATATGCTACACCACCCTCATTGCCAAATTCAGGCATGACACAAGTGACATCACTAGATTATAGCATGGGATTTCTTGTTATGCTGGGTAGATGCATGGAGCATTTTGTTACTTTAACTACATATGCTACACCACCCTCATTGCCAAATTCAGGTATCACACAAGTGACATCACTAGATTATAGCATGGGATTTCTTGTTATGCTGGGTAGATGCATGGAGCAGTTTGCACTGGACTGCCTTAGAAATCCAGAAGTAATCACAGTGGATTAGAAGTTTAATTTGGTTTTATATTAGCCTTGCTGAAGGTTTGGTTTGTTTGTTGTCAAATGCTGAACTCGGTAATGTTTCAACTGTATGACAATGGTCTGTGGAGAATCTTGTCTGGACCAGTTAATACAGTGATTGACATCCATTGTCGGTTGAGATCAAGATGTTGAGCTTGTGTAACACCTCTGGTGCTGTTTAAACCACATGGATGAGTGAGTGGGTATGGTTTTACGCCACTTTTCGCAATATTCCAGCAATATCATGGCGGGATACACCAGAAATGGACTTCACACATTGTACCCATGTGGGGAATTGAACCTGGGTCTTCTGCGTGACGAGTGGATGCTTTAACCATTAGGCTACCCCACCACACCTCAAACCGCATGGGTCGTTGGCATACAAAGAATGGGTGTTTTTAGTCTCTCAGTACAACTACGCAAGGCAGAGCAAACAGTTTACATTGAGTCCGACAGGCTACAAGAGGAAGGTGTTGAAGTCAGGCTGACACTAGGCAGCAGATTGCTGGATCAGTGTCAGTCCCTTCTCGTCCCTGGCTTGCCTTTCTGCTGGTCTGTCCTGGGCCCCGTTCCTCAAAACTATCGTAGCATAAATATGATCATAAGTCCCATACTTTAACATAGACTTACGACTGTCGGAGCACTACGATCGCCTTGAGGAATGGGGGCTTTATCTTCCCGTGTGCCAGCTCTACCCGTCTCCCACTGTCTCTTGGCTCCAGCTATCCTGCCTGCTTGTAAAGGTAGATGAATGACTAACGGTTTGTCTCACATCTCACAATCAACCTGTAACAATAAAGCAATTATGCTGTCTTGCTCTATAGCAAGTGTTTTGCATGGAAAGTATATTTTAAATCACATCAAAGTAGTCGCCAGTATCCACATGTGCATTGCATCAATGACTTGCAGCAGGCCCAATGTTCACTGATGTACACCTTGCCAGCATTACTTACAGGGTTCTTCAGGTGTGTAGTCAGGTCGTTGTACAATATTAAGGAATTAAACATGTTCCACTACTGCAGAAGAAGTGTTGGTGTCTCTATGTGTTTGGTGCCTTTTTACTAGGTGAAATATACTGGTAAATGATGTAGTCTACAACATGGTGTAAGGTGATGTGTTTTAATGACATGAATCATGTATATATACAATGTCTCCATTCCACAATCCCTTGTACACTGTCCAGTCTGGAAACATGGATGTATAAGTATGCCCATGTCCATTTCATGGGGAGTATGCTTGAAGTATCTTCAGGAGGTCAACAAGAAGTAGTTCACTTCACCACAGGCCTGATAAACAATGGTTCACTTCACCACAGGCCTGATAAACAATGGTTCACTTCACCACAGGCTTCATAAATGATGGTTCACTTCACCACAGGCCCACCAGATCCATCTGGGCAAGAGGGATAGGGTGAGGTCCATCAGGGCAAGAGGGATCAGGTGAGTTCCTGCAAGGCAGGTTGGGGTCCATCAGGGCAAGGGGGATAGGGTGAGGTCCATCAGGGCCAGAGGACTTGGTGAGTTCCTGCAGGGCAGGATAAGGTCAATTGGGGCAAGAGGGATAGAGTGACTTCAAACATGGATAGGGTGAGTTCCATCAGGGCAATAAATGCGAGGTGAGTTCCATCAGGGCAGAAGGGGCAAGGTGAGATCCATCAGGGCAGAAGGGGAAGGGTGAGTTCCATCAGGGCAGAAGGGGCATGGTGAGGTCCATCAGGGCAAAGAGGGCATGCTGAGTTCCACCAGGGCAGAAGGGGCATGGTGAGTTCCATCAGGGCAGAAGGAGCGGGCTGAGGTCCATCAGGGCAGAAGGGGCATGGTGAGGTCCATCAGGGCAGAAGGAGCAGGGTGGGGTCCATCAGGGCAGGAGGAGCAGGGTGAGCTCCATCAGGGCAGAAGGAGCAGGGTGAGGTCCATCAGGGCAGAAGGGGCATTGTGAGCTCCATCAGGGCAGAAGGAGCAGGGTGAGGTCCATCAGGGCAGAAGGGGCATGGTGAGCTCCATCAGGGCAGGGTGAGCTCCATCAGGGCAGAAGGAGCAGGGTGGGGTCCATCAGGGCAGAAGGGGCATGGTGAGGTCCATCAGGGCAGGAGGAGCATGGTGAGGTCCATCAGGGCAGAAGGGGCATGGTGAGTTCCATCAGGGAAGGAGCAGGGTGAGGTCCATCAGGGCAGAAGGAGCATGGTGAGGTCCATCAGGGCAGAAGGGGCAGGGTGAGTTCCACCAGGGCAGCAGGGTGAGGTCCATCAGGACAGAAGGGGCATGGTGAGGTCCATCAGAGCAGGGTGAGTTCCATAAGGGCAGTAGGAGCAGGATGAGTTCCATCAGGGCAGAAGGGGCATGGTGAGGTCCATCAGGGCAGAAGGGGCATAGTGAGGTCCATCAGGGCAATAGATGCAGGGTGAGTTCCATCAGGCGTGGGGTCAGGAATCAGACCAAGGGAACAGGTGTTCCATCAGCAATGTTAGCATTTCACCCCTCATCTCACTGCATGCTTCATCAGGCCTGGGGGTCCCGGTATTCCACATCAGGTTTGTCACTGATCAGTTGCACCTCTCTCAAGCCCTGAAAATAGTCAACAGTATAAGCTGAATACCAATTGAATTCTCCACAAAGCTATACTAGACACTTAAGTACAGACTCTACCCCTTATAATTCACCTCTTGGTTCAAACTGACTGAAAACAACTAACACTAAACTTATTAAAATCAATTTGGATTTTGGACCAAACATGTCATCAACCAAAAAATAAAACTATTTTTGTCCAGACACTTGCCACAAGAATACCCAACAGTGCTACAATAAGTGAGTGAGTGAGTTTAGTTTTACGCCGCACTCCGCTATATTCAAGCTATATGGCGGCAGTCTGTAAATAATCGAGTCTGGACCAGACAATCCAGTTATCAACAGCATGAGCATCGATCTGCGCAATTGGGAACCAATGACACGTGTCAACCAAGTCAGTGTGTCTGACCACCCGATGCCTCTTACAACAAGCATGGGTTACTAAAGGTTCATTCTAACCCGGACCTTCACGGGTCAGTGCTACAATAATACCCAACAGTAAGGTATTGATGCCAACTAGTAGCTGATCCATGTAACTTGTTTGTTGATGAATGTTGCACTCAGCAATATTCCAGCAACATAATAGTGGCTGGATCAGATAAACAGGTGACTGTCATTATGAGCAACAAGTGCTGCCTGGGTACAAGTGACACATCCATCTGAGTTACTCAGTCTGACCAGCTCACCTCATGCAACAAACCACAGTTGCTGAGCACCATTCTAACCCTGAATGCCACACGGATATCTTTAGATAGGTAATAATAATTGTAACAATTAACACTTGGCTGAAAGCCAGCCTGTATTGTCCACTGTGTCTGATGCCATTTAAAACAAGTAAAACATACCATTTGTCTTTACTGAGAAGCGGAACTGACGGCCAATTAAGTTCCTGATTCCCTGCCCCATAATATGCCAGAACTATATACATGTAACAAGCTGTTATACTGTAGGGCTGATGCAATAATCTACTATTGTGAAATGTAACAATCATTATCTATTCAAAAACAATGCAACAACAACACGTGGCAGTGATAGTGGACGTTTGTATGACCCACCTCCAGAACCAGCCTGATGTGAGCTTTGACTTTAGCTGCATCTTTAGACAGTTCATCTGTTCTGTGTGTCAGAGCCGCTGTCTTCTTATCAATGAACTTGAGTGCCTCATCTAGGGTGAACTCCACAAAGAAGCCAAATCCTACAGCTACACATATCCTGGAAGTATCCGGTCTGCAAAAAACACACAGTAAACTGTCACATTATTGGTCAAATGTCAGTGAGTAAATAGGTCTGTACTACTAGTGTCAGTTGTTTGTTTGTTTTGTTTTGTTTGATTTCAATACCCCACTCAGCAATATTCTAGCTATATGGTGGGTGTAAATAATCGGGTCTGGACCAGACAATCAAGTGATCAACATCATGAGCATAATTCTGAGCAAATCGGATACAATGACATGTCAACCAAGTCTGAGCCTGACCACCCAATCCCATTAGTTACGACAAGCATGGGTTACTGAAGATATTCACAAGTCTTATTTTGTGACTTGGGCAGAGTATACAAGTATCTCCAATAACACCCGGAGACTCCTATTACATGAATCATATGTGTTGTCTCCTTAAACAAGTGACTTTCATCAAAATATGCCTCTGTTGATCCAGTAGTGAATGTGTGCATGGTAGGGAGAGACAGTAATGTGACTACCATAAGGGCAACTTGGGTTGTATACGCCCCATGGAGCTGAGAAAGAAAATCAAGTTCACAATGATTCATTGACTATGTTGTTTTCTCTTTGAGCATGTTTCAACAGATAGACTATATCTCATTATAAATATCCATTTATCATTCATTATCTTTGGTATATATGGTCATCAGCACATGCCAAAATTATTGATGTAGTGAGAGTGAATTTGTTTAACAATGCTATAAAAATTATTCAATTTATTTTATGTCTGGCCGTTTAACACATAAATAACATGGCAAGGTGTCAACACACCTAGAAACATAGCTTTGGCAACCAGGTTCAAATCGAGAATCATATGTTTGCCCAACTGATGCAACTCTGAACAGGTGATTGTGGTGTCTTAGGTGACTTGGAAAATTGTGTCATTCTATCTTATTTTATCATCCAGGTTTCAGAAATGCATCTGTAAACAATGTCAAAAACAAAGGTCTTACACTGAAACACTAAACAATAGTCACAAAAATATATTTGTGCAAATGGTCCTTGGTTTTCCATCTTTGTCTGCCAAGAACCAAAGTGGAGCACAATGCTGACCTACACTTTGGCTTGAACATAGAAGTTGCAGCCCAGATCCACCTGTGTTTTTATCTCTCCACCATCAGCATCCTGGAGGGAAGATAACATAAACAACATTATTACAGCAGAAATACTGTATCAAACTATAGTATCAGTTGTTGACCTGAATCAATGGGACATGATGTCAGTGTGTGAAGTACTACTGAAGGCTATCTCAGCATCAGGGTACATCATATTATATTATATTATTATATTATATATAATCACCGAGACCAGTTGACAGGGACTGTTTCTCACAGGCAAAATAGCTGCCCATTTAGCTAAAATGTCTTCATCACTATGACTAGCAAACTCTTTCACAGACATCTTCACTGCTTCCACATGACATATACTCATCTAGTGTTCTTGCCCTTAAATTACAAAAAAAAAGATCTGTAAAGTTCACTAAAACTGCAGGTGACAGTTGTTAAATTACGGGACATAGCCAAACATATTATTGTGTGAAAGGGCGTTGTAAGCTTGAAATGAAGGTTACATTTTTACCTTTGTTTTTTCAATGACTGTCTTCAGTTGGAGATATTCAGCAATCTGACTATACACTTTGTCCCTTTCATCAAGAATTTTCCTGTTGACAAAATGTTTAAAAAAACACATCATCATCTCTGGATGTTAGCTACATGTATATGCATGGTCTTCACATGTAGGAACTTTACACCATATAGCCTCATAGCTTTGTTAATTGCTGTTTAGTGTCGCACTCAGTAGTATTCCAGCCATGAAGGCAGTCTGTATATATACGGGCCCAAACAAGACAAGCCAGTGACTGACATCATGAGCATCAATCTGGGCCCTGTGGGATATGATGAAAACAGGTTGGTGAGCCTGACCACCAGATCCTGTTAAACGCCTCTCATAACAAGCAGACTCACACCTGTGCAACATTACACTGTATTTGCTCATCAGCAAGCAGTTAAGTGTAACAATTAGTCACTTGCGGATGACAGATTCAGCAATAGCTTCTTCAATGTACATGACCTACACTCATGTCAATATATTTGTGGTCGTAACCTGTGTCTTGGTGTCTCCTTCTAATCTATCATTCATTACTTGATTATGTGTATTAGGATAATAAAAGCTTCCTTTTCCAATCTATGAGTTTAACACATCTTAACAAGAGAGTCATAAAAGGAATCTGATGATGATGATGATGATGATGATGATGATGATGATGATGATGATGATGATCAACTTTTAAAAGAAACATAACCTTATTTAAGACAGTACTGTACACCAATAATCCTGTACTGATAATTGAAGATTGTTTAATATTAAGATACCTTAAATCCTCTCTCAACGTTTCATTGAGGAATTTTTCATATTCTACTACTTTGGATTTTGACTCTGCCATGACGGAATGACACATCAATGTACATCACATTCCTTGTTCTTTCGACCATACCAAAGCGACAAGCAGTTTCTGTTTATAGTCAACCGGCAGGTGCACGTTGTCGAGGGACGGGTTGTTTCATTGTGTGTTTACATTCATTAAATGTGATTGACAGCGATCATGTACGCATGCTTTTATCATGAACAAATATTCTTCATGTTGACAATATGAACCTGTATCTTTGATTAACAACGTCTTCATATTCTAGGATGTTATTTTGCATTTATTCATATATAAAAATAAACACTCCCGGCTATTTGGGGTCACTTCCTCTGAAAACCAACATGGCGGAACTGCTACTTGATTCCAACATTAGAGTTTGGGTTTTCTTGCCTATAGTTTTAATCACATTTCTGATTGGCATAATTAGGCATTATGTCACAATATTAATATCCTCAGAAAAGAAGTCCGAATTACAGCAAGTATCTGACAGGTATGTCGGAAGAATAGAAGTGGGTTTTTTTGGCCGGTTTACAGGCGTGCAGATACATCATACAGTGAAGACTTTTCGCAGCTGTCTGTGGCTAGCGTTTCTCTTGAATATATTTCCTTAGAAATCTAGTGGGATATGTTTCCCTAAACTCTACCCTTAGACTTTTGATTCCCTTTCCGAGCCAGCATCCTTTGCGAATTTATGAGTGGATAAAAGGATAAAACGCACCTTCAGTCCACTTTCGCAGGCACCTTTGAGGGCCACTTCCATTCAAACGCTTAATGGTTAGCAATATCACCGCTTTAACACATTAATCCAAAGTGATTTAGCCCGACAACATTTTTATTGCACTCAAGTCTTCCAGTCTAGTAAAGTGTAATAGTCTGCAGTGTTTATTCATCCTCATCACTATCATTGGTACCAACAATAAACACATTAGTAATCATGTTTCATTTGTTCCCAGCCAGGTATTGTTTTGTGTAGTGCTCTTTATGCTGATGCAATAGTTTGTAGCCCAACTGCCATTTTTCTATGTTTGTCATCTATGCATGCAAAGTGTTTTAATAATTGTTTGCTTTCTTATAGCCATGCACTCATCAGAAGCAGAATACTGAGAGAAAATGGAAAATATATACCAAAACAGGTAACATATTTCATTTAAAAATACTGATATAGTGATAATAAGAGACAGAAAGATTATTTGCTCATGTGTTGACTTATAATCAAAGGCATTGAACTGATTAGAACATAGTGCTTAAGAGTGATAAAAGGTGATTGAGAATATTTTATAACCGTATCCTCTTGTTATATTATTTCACTCCCTACATAAACATTGTTGCAAATGATCATGTGATGAATTTCATAATCATATGCATTATTATTATTGTTGTTTTCCAGTCATTCTTGGTTCGTAAGAATTTCTTCAACAATGCTGAAAAGGGATTCTTCAAGACAGAAAAGAGGGAAGCTCAAGTCAAGAATCCAATGACAGGTAAATCTCGTCAAGGCGTACTTGTGTATAGTGCTATACATCTTGATGCATATAATATTAGAATATATACTAATATGTATTAGCATTGCTTTGTTTTGAAGAAATAGTAACTATTACTATTACTAGTAACTAATTATAGAGATATAAACACCTGAATTAATAAAAGCAGTCATTTTTAATTAGAACTTGAAACATGGTCATTTCACCTTATGTGTGACTAAAGTGAACGTGAAACTGAAGCTTCATTGTACGTTCCTCAGACCCAACAATGATGACAGACATGATGAAAGGCAACATCACCAATGTTCTTCCAATGATCGTCATTGGGGGATGGATCAACTGGGCTTTTTCAGGATTCTTGACCAGTAAGTAGACTAGATGCCTTTTGATTCCAAATTCTGCCCAGACTGAAGATTCCAATGTGTCAAATGTACGCATTGGAAAAAGGTCTTTTGGGGGTAACTTTCATAATCATGATAATGCATTCATTTTTGAAAATGGTTAGTAGTGCAGTAGAGAAAAATTGGATACTGTGTAGTTTACTTAAGCCCAAAAGAAAGACACAAAAGAAAAGAATTCCTGTTCAATGTGTTCAGTCTATGTTTTAATTTTGAAATCTGTATGAAAATGCTATTATTGACTGTATTTGGTGCATTGAGATTTTAATGAGTGTCATCCGCTTCCAGCAAAGGTGCCCTTCCCTCTGACACTTAGATTTAAGCCAATGTTGCAGCGAGGAGTAGAGCTGGCCTCTCTCGATGCTTCGTGGTAAGTCAGGATTCTGTGCCTTGTGTATGTGGTGTTAGAATATCTCAAATATCATATATTTTAGTTCTATTTTCTTTTAACTTTATGGTATTACAGATTCTGTATACAGTGTATTGTGGCACTCAAATTTAATTATACTAGTGTACGAAATGTAGCCTGAAAGTAATCCTGGTTATTGGTACTCGTCATAACCCCTATTTTGTAAATTTGAAACTTTTAGGGGCCCCAAGATTCTTATATTTTTAGGGGCCCTAGATGCAGATAGTTTGAGGGGCCCTTGCTTCAGATGCTTTTAGGGGCCCTCAGCTTCAGATACTTTGAGGGGCCCCTAGATTCTGATATTTTCAGGGCCCCAAGTTTGAAGGCTCCACGATTCAGAACTCCACCCCACACCCTCCCAACCCCTTCAATATTGAAGAGGGTATAAGATAATGAAATAAAGATTCAGTGTGTACTCATATAGATCCTGATAAATGCTAGTACCTTGTAATAATTGGCTGGTGATACACTAGAGCTTATTTGGGTAACACTATTGATGTACTACTGATGTGTTTCAGGGTAAGCTCGGCCTCGTGGTATTTCCTCAATGTGTTTGGCCTGAGGAGCATGTACACTCTTATACTTGGTCAAGACAATGGTAACTATACTCTTTATCACTGTTTATTGTTTACTTTGTGCATGTTTAGGAGTGAAAATTAACCAAGAACACCTACTAAACCAAATTTTGATAGCATATAGACAATACCACTCAGTAAGATCATTTGATCTTGTTAATGTCAAACATGCAGACAGACAGATGGACAAAATGGTGGCTGCCAAATAGCCAACAGCTTAGTTACTCCGAAAGCCATTCAATGTTTTTGAAAAATGTTGACCATTAACCTCTTGCTTGTTCTCAGCTGCTGACCAGACGAGAGTGATGCAAGAACAGATGTCGGGGTCGGCCATGATGGCCCCTCCGGACCCCATGAAGGCCTTCAAGGCTGAGTGGGAAGCTCTAGAAGTGTGTACCCACGAGTGGATGCTGGAAGGAGTGGAGGAGGAGCTCACCGGAGGCATCATCCAACCAGAAACTATTTACATCAAAAACAAATTTGCATAATTATTATTGAATTATGTATTTATGTGTCATATATTTTGTTCGTAAATTCATTTATTTCTGAAATTCTCACACCATACTAAAGACATGTTTGTACCATTTGTTCAGTGTACAGAGAAACAAATATGAAGCCATGAACTTGATGTGGAAGTTAATGTCCTCGCGTTATTCTTGTGCTGCATCCGCCTTGAGTTCCTTGTCATACATCTCTCCCCATAGCTAGGGAACAGGTGCCCCAGTCATACAAGTCACTGGTGGTATACTTGGAATGTTGCAGACTGTTGAGGTGCCACAGTTTGTTGTGCACATGTTCATCTCTTTAGGGTGCCAGAAACATTATTGTGGTTAGAAACCAAGATTCACTCTGATAACATGTTTTGTTTTGTCAGTACCATGCCGTACTTCTGCACTCACCAAAGTGGTAAACATGTAAGACATAGATCATTTTGTGCTTCCTTCCACAGCAAGCAGACATGCAGTTAGTGTTTCCCTGAGGCATTTTTAGCATGGTGCAGCCCTGCCCTTCTTTTTAATACAATAATTGATATTAGCACCTAATGGGTTTTAGTTTCTATTTCATGTTGAACTTGAGTGAAATAACTATGCTCTTTGGGCCTTTAACAATCATATGCATCTATAACTTGACATAATCCTTGGAAATCTGCCATTGCATGGCCCTTGTGGAATAAATGTGCCCCTTTTGACATTCTGTCGCCCAGAATTTTGGATCCTGGGGGAAACACTAGCAGTTATGTTACTGAGATACTTTAATCATGCACAGTTATACTGTAGGTATGTGTGGGAATCTTGAGTTCAACTGCTCTAAATCCGTGGGTATCTTCATCACTCATCCTAAATCAACATCACAGTTCTTCGCTCAAGAGAAATGAAAGGAATAATCTGTTATGGAGAAGGAATTCTCTGGTGTTTTCCTTGTTCTTACAGGGAAATTCATGTCAGTTTGGAATGTCATGCATTGTTATGTTTGTGGATGGAGAGTGATGTTTGTTGTCCATGTTTGTTTCCTTACTCAGACTTCCGGAATGGAAAGAAAAGTGTGACTGTCAGGAGATGAGCACATTTTTCCTTTTGTGTAATAAAAGTTCTCAAAAAGGTGTCATCATTGTGTTATATGTTAAGCATATTCCTTTATGGAATACTGTATTTTATGAGTTGATGATTATATTGTATAGGAACGAAATACCCCAGCAGCTTCCTTCAAACCTTTGGGACTCGACATATATATTTCCTTGGAACTGTTTCTTGGATGCTTCAGTATTTATCTGTCAGGTATTCCGTGCCTGACATGGTCTGAAACATAGGGACAGGAGTAAAATAGCATTCTTCAAAGCTTAACAAGCATATTGAATAATGGCTAATCCCTGATATTCCACAAAGCCACGAGATGCTGATGAACAGTCTGTATGGACTGTGGAAGAGATACTGACGGACAGTCTGTATGTGTTGTGGAAGACGGACTGACTGACTGAGTTTGGTTTTACACCGCTTTTAGCAATATTCCAGCAACATCACGGC
>VKKT01001368.1:49596-65634 GCA_008038995.1 Haliotis laevigata | reverse complement strand
AATTTTCGTAAAAAATCTTCTGTTCATACCTTATTTCTTCTCCATCTGTTGTTTCATGACCAATGCCAATTATAAGAGAATTAATAAGTTTGTTTGTGTAGTTTCTATTCTCCAGATGGCAAAAGTAATTTGTAGGTTTCTCCCCTTCATCATACCATTGGATTCTATTACGAATTTGTATTCCTTTCATTTCTTCTTCTTTTATTTTTTCGAGTTCGCTTTTATTTTTTGAAAGATTTGAGAGAAGTGTTTCATTTGAACTTAACCATCAGCCTGGACATATGTACATGTACGAGGCAAATGTATAACAAAACCTATAATCAGTGTTCACCCAACAGTGACTGACAGGGAGCTACAGAGCTACAGAGCTACAGAGCTAGAGATGTAAGATTCAAGTATGTATTTTAGTACTTGCACGGTAGGTACACACAAGGTTATATCGGTATGACATAATGTGTCATACGCTGGTACCGCTTGTCACGAAGTATTCATAGCACTAACACACAAGATTCACATTCTTCCTTACACACTCACTGTTTGTAGCACAAACACCGTATATAAAACACACAAAAAACACACTAGAATCTGAAACATCCTACACTTAAGACAAAGCGATTCCCATTAATCAGGCACAACTCACCTACTGTACTCCATCTTGGAAACAGAACTCCAAATATAACGGTAATATTAACATACAGCCAGACGCGCTGAAGTGTGCGTCCGTCGCCTGCTGTTACCAAGGTACATATACCTACAGGTCCCGCTGACCTGCCAGAACCGTTATAACCTATATACAAAACACCTGCATGTCGATATAGAAATATAACAAGCCGTGCACGCACAGCATGATCTTGTGAGAATTGTCAGGATATCATGGAAACTATCTTGAGATGTAATCGCAGAGGTCTCGCGAGGCTCACGACAGATACAGAGACGGCTAGCAACAGCATACATATGGAACACTGAAGGCTATTCGGAAGCAAGACAGATTGTATCTTTACCTTGTATAAAACTGTGCCCTCCGTCAGATTTATCTCTAAACATCAGTGTCTTAACACGAACGCCTGTGTCGATGCCACTCTAGTTTGCCTGTCGCCGTAGGTTGAATGGGTTCTTGTGATGGGAGATGAACACTTAAATACGTATACATGCATCACGATGTATACTTTAATTATCAGGTTTAATTTACAATACATGCATTGAAGACAGTGAATGAAATGGGCATAATGGCGTTTTGATCAAGTTAACTAGAACGTCAAGGTTAGGGCAACGCCAGCTCTCTCAACGAAATTACAGTGTTCAAAGTGAAGAGGTATTGCGTTTTGTATTACACCGTGACATTCATGCCGCATCACCTTAATATAGACATTTTGATTAACTCTATCGGGCAGACAAAAAACACATCAACGTTCTCAGTCAGATGATGTTCCTTAATGTTCCCTCCAGGGAATGGGGGTGGCGAGGGTAGCCTCGTGGTTAAAGCGTTCGCTCGTCACAGCAAAAACGCGAGTTCGATTCCTGACATGGATGCAATGCATGAAGCCCATTTCTGGTGTCCGCGCCGTGATATTGCTGGAATGTTGCTAAAAGCGGCGTAAAACTAAACTCACTTACTCTTGAGGGAATGGCGAGTAAACGCGTAGGCGCTACCACACAACCTCGAGCCATGTCCTTTACAACAATGCAGAAGATGGAATAAAGTTCGGTGTATGACATGTATCCTTGCACGGGAAAGAGATGCTAAAACCATCACAGGCTATCAACGTAATCCAATTATATTACATTATCTGTTGTCACAATCACAATCATCGTGTATAATGTAACTCTCTACCCTCTTTCTTTTCCAAAGCATTGACAACACTCACACAGAGCTCTGTTATTCATTCCTGTGCGGCTGTGTTTAAATGATATCACCGATGCGAATATGCGACTGGTATTTATGTGACTACATGACTGTCACCAAGTCAACATACACAATAATGGAAATTAACATATTCGGTTTTGTGCGAAGTTCGGAGAAGGTTTGTGTGTAGGAATCAGCCACAATATTAATTGACCCAGTAATACATCTACTAACACCTATTCCTAAAATCCCAACCTACATTCTGCAAGAACTACTAGGGCTGGCAAAAACCTGTCTTGACATCCAGTTAATGTCAAAGTCCCACATCAAGCCAAATTATGTTCGGCTTTTTCGAAGCTGGGTGTTTGGATCCGAAAAGAGCACTTGGGCCCTGCCGCCTGAACATACACCAGTTGGTCCCTTGGCAGATTATATCGAGGAGTGCTTATTCTTTTACAAGCATGCACATGCATGTCTACAATTAATGTTTGTTTAATTCAAGGGTTGCATTTATCTGGAATCATAATCTGATGGTTACAAACAAGGTATAATATAAATTTAAGCATATGAATAAACCTCATAGCCCGTACATCTCGTGCCCCGAGTGTTAAAATTTTAGATCGAAGGGGAACAGTCAAGTTTATAGGTTTAATAAAAACTAAAATACGTCATAGAACAATACTGAACAGACTTTGATGAAACTATTATTGTCATACTTCAATTATATGATAAATAATTTAAATTGCATTAAAACTTGGATTAAGAACGTAGGCGTTGAACAAGGACAGAATGACACTGCAGACACGATTCCCCTGAACAAATATACATCCCCGCGCACCCACAGATATAGATTTCCCCACACCCTATCTACCCACTATAAAAGCTGTTGAGCACGGTATGGGGCTGGGGTACAATCTCTTGACTAGGAACTCCCATTATCGTTGACACTGACAGGGCCTATACATCTGACATATTTAGCGCCCTATAGACTATGTAAGGAGCCAGACAGAAATGGGTTCATGCAAGCACGAATTATTTGCCAACGTGACTAGACGGTGATCATGTTTGTGTGTTTGAACAAAGTTATTGAAAACAAAACTATTATATCCGAGAAAATAGTTTGATTTCCTTTCAATCCTGATCTATATAGATGTCATCGACGGTCGATGTTGTTCCCTGCGGTCCGCCATATGTACTAATGCGTGGTTGATAGATAAACCTGGTCAAATATGTGTTAACACAAATAATGTATTCTGTAAACACATTTCATGTCAATTACAGGGGATATGTGCGTGATCCTTTTGTCAACATTGTACTTACATGGAATATGGTGTTTATTTCGTTATCGCGGGTGTATATAGTCATACATTTCAGTGCCTGCTTCTAAATGTCATCATGCTCTACTGGTTGATGGCAAATAAGTGAGTATGGTTTTACGCCGCCTTTACCAATAATTCAGCAATATCACAGCGGGGGACACCAGAAATGAGCTTCACACATTGTACCCATGTGGGGAATCGAACCCGGGTCTTCAGCGAACGCTTTAACCACTAGGCTACCCCAACCCCCCGGTTGGTAGCAAGTCCCTAGTCAGTATCTCTGACTTATTACATTATGATGAAGGGACATTTCAATATACTAGGACAGAACACATCAGCTGTGTGCTATAAATTGAGAAACACGACGCTTTTAGAAATATTCCAGTTGATGGTGGGAAATCAAGATTGCCGTTATATATATATTACCCATGTGGGGAATCAAACCGGAGTCTTCCCCGGAGTCTTCGCCAGTTGCTGCGCTTTAAAACCTTGTCTAGTCTACTTCACCGCCCCTTATCTCAAATAACCAGTTATGCACATACAGTGTGTTTATGCATATCCTGTATATCACAGCCAGTCTAAATGCGGAGGCCGGTATCAAATATCAAGCAATGGTTTGAAATATTCAGGGTGTACAAAGGAGTCAGACTGTTGGTTAACTGAGTACAATGTCACACCTTTCTGGTGTTCCCTCTAAAACCATACTCGCTAGTCACACCTTTCTGGTGAGCCCTCTAAAACCATACTCGCTTGTCACGCATTCCTGGTGTCCCCTCTAAAACCATACTCGCTTGTCACACCTTTCTGGTGTGCACTCTAAAACCATACTGTTGGTTAACGTCATTCAGAGCACATACCTCGAGTTCATATTCAAACATAAACACCCATTGTCACAGTCCCTTGATGTTTCTATTAAGATGTCAGGCCTGGTAGTTTTCATTATTTCAGAAACAATTGTTGAATTATCAGTCAGAGACCGTGATGTGAAATATATAACGTTTGATTAAACATTCATGCAAGACGAATGACAAACAATAGCTTGATCAGCTTGGAGCTGGCGTCCATGCATGTACAAATCTTCTTTTTCCCGCCCATTGAGAGTCTATGAATGCAGCTCAGTGGTATTAGGAGCTGAAACTACTTCAGAAACGTCACGTATAGCATTGTGAGGATTACTGACTCAGCATTATTGTCGGGATATACATTGACGACAGATACGTGTGTCTTGTGTTACATATGTTTTATAACCTGCCATAGATCTTTTAACATTTGCATGACATTTGTATTCCATAGTGAGTGTGAATGAGTATGGTTTTACGCCGCTTTTAGCACCATTCCAGCAATATCACGCGGGGGACACCTGAAATGAACTTGACGCATTGTACCTGTATAGCGAGTCGAACCCGGGTCTTCAGCGTGACGAGCGAACGCTTTAACCACTACACTACCCCAGTGCCCCTTTGCATTCCACAGCCCTGACACAAAGTGAGTGAGTGAATACTGTTTCAAACCCAGTAAAACCAGGGAGTGACAGCATGAACAACGAAGTAGTCGTCACAGCACGATGACCCATTGGTGACACGGTGGACAAGGTGTTTATTCATAAACCAGCTAATACGCATTTGGACTCTTTTCGCATCTATTTCGTTGTCATTTGCAAAACGTTATTCGTAAGTCACCACATTTATATTAGAAATATATATTAATATTGTATCACACCAAACTTGATATTTTATCTGTCGACCATAATATGTCCTTAAAACGTAACGAAAAGTCAAACAAAAGCAGTAATTATTGCACCACATTCTGTTGTATGTTTCTCAGTTTATCCGCCCACATGACTCATTCGTGCTTATCTGATTATCTCATAGTTAGAAATGATAAACATGATTCTTACCTCCATCAGCAGACCATGAAGTAGGTATGTTATGATGTCTGCTCCAACATGTCCGATGGAAAAGACCCGCAGAGAAAACTTAACAGCGTCCGACACAGTCAATCCCTCCTTCCCGTCCTCCCCTGCCGCCGTGTCCAGTACTGTGACCGCACGGACCACAGACGGCACTCAATATTTATAACCGGGCACGGTGACGACGCACGACCCCATGACGGGGTTCACTTACAGCGTTCTTCGATACGCCCCGGTATCAGCGACTCGGTCGCTTTACCACTAACAGCTTAAGACAACAAAACCCGTTAGAGTATCAAAGATCAATAGACCGCACAAGACTTGGCCAGTCCGTGCACAGAAGACCGCGGAACCGTTACACGAACCAGTTTATAATTGAGTGGGGTACAGTCAGGTATCAACTGCCTCAATGTGTACAGGTGTATACAATATTGATGCACGGTCTATGTGGCCGGTTGATAAAGCTAATAGGCTGCTATAACTCTTTTACCGTTGTTGCAAGCGGACGCGATCCCACGGGGTTAACGCCAGTCCCCGAGGTGACGTATCCCTGGCACCTGTTGAAACGGGTTAATTGACTTGGGAATGATGCTAGTAAACTCTGTTTCGGAGCTTTTAAATAGTTCATCAACTCTGATTCCGTACCATCTTATCTTCCGAACCAAGTTTGACTGTCTGACGGACCCTTGATCTTGTATTGACTGACTGACTGAGTTTGGTTTTACGCCGCTTTTAGCAATATTCCAGCAACATCACGTCTGGGGACACCAGATCTTGTATTGAAGAAATGGCCAACTGCAGTATACTACTAAAAGTAACTGTCAATGATATGGTCGAAAAATAGATTTATTGTCAATTGTTAAAACAAAACATATGAACAGTAACACGGATATGTTTCTTTCTAAATTCCAAAACATCATTATGTATAAGGTGAGAAGTAATACATGTCACCTTCTTTATTACCATGTATGTAGGCAGGTAGATACTTACTACTGTACTACACACGAGAAAAAAAACGAAAACGAAAATCAAAATACGTATTTTGGGCTAAATAAATATTGTTCCCAAAAGAGCATTGTTTGCTACGGTTGTCCATATTAGTATGCTTAATTAGCTTCCTCCAGCGTGATCAATGACACTGGGTACAGTTGAACGCCACTATCTCAAACTTGATAGGTCGAACTCTGGTTGTCTTCGATTGTTGTTTATTCCGGTAATTTAGTCATCATTTTGAGTTTGGGTCGAACCTAGAATACTCGAAGTATTTACCCAGATCCCTTTAGTGACTGTAGTTGCACTTGAAGCATGGGACGGGAGATGCCGCAAGACAGTGTCTCAGTCGCTTGAAGTGGCGGGAGGAGAAAACAAGAGGCTGTGAACTGGTGTTCCGTAAGGGCGCGATGACGGAGGCATAGAGAGAGGGAGAGTGGGGGCACCTCCGGGATGAACTCTACTAATTACAGGTGCGTGTAAACATGCATGCTGCTCGCTGTTTGAAAACCTTACGCTTTTGTATTGACCACAAAATATTTGCATAAATTGTCAGCAAATTGCGACTGGCACGTATCACCAAATGCCGCCGTTTATATTTTCTCCTTTAAGTAAAATATTTGCACAATTAGCTCTCCGACATTGCAGTTCGGTTTTGTTTTGGATGGAACGCATTGCATTGAAGCAGGTCGGTTGTTTGATTACAAGAGCCTTGGTTGTCTCGCGCACATTCCCATTTAGCATCTACTCGACACTCTGGTGTATTTACTTGTGCATGCGTGTTATTTTTGCACAATATTTAGAGGGACCCTCTCACCGTCTAGTCTATGTATGGCTACAGCATATATAACGTCTTGTCATTCACAAAAGAGGCTTTTTAACGTCTGTGTTTGTCAGTTTCGTGTGTCATTACATCACGTTTTGGAATGCCAATTCTGCATAATGGTATCAGATTTACGTTCTTGTGAAATGTATTATCACCAAGAAGTGTGATAGGCATAGTTGGACCACCTGGTTATAATTAGAGTGAGTGAGTTAATATTTAACGTCACATCGGCAATATTTCAGTGTTATAATTAGAGATATACAGAGGAGAATGGTGTTGTTCAGTAATACACCCTGATTTATACGCAGATTGGGTTTGTTTCTGAAATGCGGGTAGTCCCTTGTCCAGATATAGAGGGGTGTTAGACACATTTTTATATCTGAGATTTTTTTATTTCTAGAAAACTATTTCAGGGTTATAATTGTGAAGGAACAAAATATACAATAGTGATGAATTACTCTACTATCTTGACACAACCTGATATCGTTGTCTAAAGGTTACATGTACTCCAACTTCGAAGATAGGCAACTGCTGTGTGTGTGTGTGTGTGTCTGTGTGTGTGCGTAGATGCATGTATGTATAATTACATTATATTAAGCCAGAGGTACTGTCCATCGAAAGGACGCTGTTTAGGACTGTATCGGTTTGTCTGTGCATTATATTTCGCCCAAAGAAATTACCCCCGTAAGAATTGTATAGATTACATCGCTTTCTAGTGACCTTAACCTTAACTTTCTTTACCACAACACAACACATCTCATTACATTGCATGTCAATTACATATGGAATGCCGTTTCCACGGACACCAGATTGCAAACGTGACAAGTCTAGCAAATCAACACAGACAATCTACACACATTCACTACAAACGATGACGCAACGTCCAACTGCAAGCAATCATACGTTTAGCGCTTACATCTTACAATCGGTATGCATGTGAACGTATTATCGAGGCTATTGCATGCTGCTATCAGATGAATCGTCTCATGTGTGATAGTCTGATGATTGGTCCGATACCTAACACCAGGCGTTGACGTTCAGGATATAGATCCACAACACGCTATCTTGAGCTCTGGTTTCCGGATAGTTTTGGATGTTGCTTACTCGAATCAATATTAAACAGAGCCTTATCTCTTCCTCAGAATAGCGAAGTACCTTTGGCCCAAAATGAGCTTTGAATGAATTAACCAATATCTCCATGTGGTTACATTGGCCTTCATATATATCTGGAAAAGTGGTTACCATGGTTTCATTAATGCATGTTTATTGTGAAGGATGGTCTAACATCTGTCTATCCGTCTTTTTTCCGAAAAAACATTCCATCACTAACAAACATCCTAGTCTACACCCGGCACCCAACGACCCTCTCGCCACCCCAAAGGATAAATCGTCCATTTGGTGCATAGACTATGTATAACCCTCAGTTGGATTCTCATCTGAGTTGGTTGTTGTTTACAGCCCGTGTGACTAACGAGAAAAGACACAATCCATTTGCGTTAATTACATCGGTGTGAATGAGTGAGTATAGTTTTACGCCGCATTTAGAAATATTCCAGCAATATCACGACGGGAACACCAAAAATGGCCTTCACACATAGTACCCATCTGGGGAATCGAACCCGGGTCTTCGATGTGACGAGAGAACGCTTTAACCACTAGGCTACCCCACCGCCTCTATTACATGGGGTACACGTGAAGGTCCGGTATAGAATGAACCTTCAGTAGCCCATGCATGTCGTAAGAGGCGACTAACGGGATCGGACAGTCAGGCTTGCTGGCTTGGTTGACACATGTCATCGGTTCCCAATTGCGCAGATCGATGCTCATGCTATTGATCACTGGATTGTCTGGTCCAGACTCGATTATTTACAGACCGTCGCCATATTGCTGGCATATTGCTGAGTGCGTCGTGAAACTCAACTCACTCACTCACTCACGCTATTACATGGGTAGTTGACTTGCTATGGCGGTAGATTAATTGCAGCGTATAAGGGTTTTGTTGAAGTAGGGTAGGTCTCAGTGGTGATCCTGGTTTGTTTCTATACACTATATCAATGCAATCACACTCGTTCAGCCCAACCAACTACAGTCAACACAGAGAGGTATTTACGACATCGGCGTCCAAGCTTGCTGTAACAGGCGTTTCGGGTCTATGCAGATCACAAGGATAAATCAATGGTCAGAACACACCAGCCACAGTTACATAACAGTTCCAAAAATATTTGACACCTGAAAAATCATTTTATCAATACGAAGTTAACTAGATAATTTCTGTGGCCGGCAACGGGTAGCTTTTACTGAGTCTACAGCCAGGATATCGTTCCCGTAAAAAAGTTAATTAAAGATTTTTTATGCCCAACGGTTGATATGGTTTTTAGAGTTAATAAGTTCTTACAATTGCATCGAGACCCCTAAGCAGGTCTGAAATCACGTGATGTCTCGTCCTCTCGAGATCTCAGCGTGGGGCGATTTTGGCTGTCTGGTAGAGCGCCGCCATCTTGACACGAGGGGCTGGAATTACACTCGGGTTGACAAATTATCAATCAATAGGTTTACGGAGCAACTCAATAGTTTCGACGATTGTTCGGTAAACATTATTTAGGAGTGAGACTCCGTGTAAGAAGGCTGAAGTCAGGAGGCATGGACAGCTAGTAGGGGAGTGAGCACACAGATCGAGCAAGTAGTAGTCATACAGTAAGGAGAGGTCCGTACCAACTATATGTACATCGATCATCATCGATAACGGTAATGTTGACTAACTCTGACATGCCTGAAAAAAGAGAAAACTGAGTACTGCAACCGAACCTTGTTATCGCGAACCACGTTTCTTTCTCCGGACTTTCCACTTTCAAGATATTACGGATTAATTGGCACCCATAATATCATTATTTCATGTTTCCAAGACTTTCACGTCGTAGCCTAAGATCAATGATGCCCCGTAGTACAGCAGAACCAGGAGTAAAGCGACATTCACTCGCTTGTTGCTCCAGTATGAATGCTCTCTAACTTAAACAATATTACATCGGCTTGTAACCTGTGCCGATCCGGGTTAAAATTGATCTTCAGCAACCCATGGTTGTTCGTAAGAGGCGACTAACAGGATCGGGTCTTCAGGCTCGCTGACGTGGTTTGATGCATCGTATCAGGCAGAATAGAAGACGTAGCTGTAGATTATCCCTGATCATATGTCATCGTGTTCCACTTGTGTAAATCGTGCTCATGATGTCAATCACAGGTTTGTCTGGTCCTGACTACTAAACACCGCTGTCATATGGCTGGGCATTTGCTGTGTACGGCGTTAAGCAATAAACAAACAATATTATATCGGCTTGTGAACAATCGCTCTTCGCGATCAGTATGGTTGATAGCAAGAAGAACGGGTGTATCGTCGCTCTCAAGATTATTGCACTTTAAGGTACAGCGCGTGTTCTAGTGCAGACATAAGCAAGCTATTTTTATGGAACTAGACTATTGAGCAGAGATATCATGCGTTTATTTACATGGATGCCTCACAGTATCCACAGTTTTATCCATATAACACATAGACAGGCGGGGCAATAACAAGTACCATCTTTTAACGTTTTCTGGTATGGTGCGCCCGGGCAACGAGCAGGTTCTCTAATCCACCCAGAAGGTTCTTACAACCACGGGTAATATGTACTGACTCTATGTTCCCCCAAGAAGGCTGACAAACATGAAACATTCTCAGTGGGGCCAACGGCATCGTCAGTGACTGGAATATAGCTATCTGCCACTGAGACTGGACAAATCTGATACATTTCTCGATGCAGATGATATTTGTGATATTATCGATACGGCTGATATGTCTGACAAATGTGATATGGCAGATAACACGGTCTTTTGACACTGCTGATATGGTTGTTATTGCTTACAAATACCATTGCTTTCAATTTGCTTGTATTGGCGTTACGGTTATAACCAATATGTGACTAGGTAGTTGAAATAACTGACATGGCTTATCTCACCGATGACAGATACTGCTGACGCCCTGACTCTTATTCACAGAACCTCTTATCACGTTTCGCTTTGCACACATTAGACAAACAAACCATTTATACAACATGTCCCGTTCGTCTCCCTCTAGTCTTAAACACAACAGTAAATCTACCACTCGATAAGCGGGGATATAAAGTTCTTTCTTGAAACGCATTAAACCAGGGAATATATTATTACTTCACGCAACACACAACTAATCCTAACGTACAAACGCAAATGTTGATAAAGTCCCTTGTTTTGACTTGGTATGATTTGTCTTTGGGTTGCCATGGTTACTGACATACAGTAGGAACACCACGGTTATAACTAAATTACGAGACAACGACTGCAGAGAACGGAAAGCGACCTGTTCCACAAGCAGTCTTAGTTCTGTCTATGTTAAAACATGGGTGGGACTTAAGATAGACTTTATGTACCACTAGATCACGTTTGTGGAACAGAATCCTGTAAGTTACAAATAGAAGCAATCTTGTATCTACAAATGTCTCAGCTCTTATATCTTAACATGGTATTTGAACAGTAGTGGTGCACTCCATGCTTGCGTAAGAGGCGACTAACGGGATTGGGTGGTCATGCTCGCTTACTTGGTTATGCATGTCGTGGTATATGATGCTCACGACAGCAAGCACTTGATTGCCTGGATCCAGCCGTCAATTGCCTGTAGTATTGCTGAGTGCTGCGTTAAACTACAAAGGTGCCCGATTTTATGTTTTATCAGATCATTAAAGTAGGTTAAACAATATTACGTTCGTCGTCTTACCGAGGGAGGTCACCACTTGAAAGCATAGAGTTCTAATTCTCAACGAAACCAAAACCTCGATTTGACAAACGGCCTTCGCTCGCATAATGCACACAGGCCACGCGCATATTTACATAGTGCATACAAGGCACAAAACAACCCAACAAGTTTCCCGAGGGATGTATTTGTGACTTAAGCTAAGCACCACTGAAACATGGCTGAAAACATCCTTTGGTGTTGTCAGTTGTGCATATGTAGGTATCTGCCTCCAAGGTTACGTCAACCTTCTCTACTGTACAGCTATTGAAACCAAATCTACCTACCTGCCGCGTCCTCTGTATAAAACAGTAGACTTCATGTTGGTAAGATAATGGGAGTCCTTTGACACACCGCCTACTGCCACCGCGGCAATATCACGATAGGTAGGTGACGGTGCTGGACTTTTAACAGTTCTGGGTAAAGTGACAACTGATATAAAAGAAGGAACAATGCATTTCACCCTCAGTATAAAGCGGAGAGTAACTGGTACGAACTTAAACGTTTGACACCATGTGCTGTCAGGTTAATAGCACGCATATTTCTTAGTGGTGTGTGTGTTTGCTGGGGTGGGGTGGGGAGTAGGGTGGAATAGGGGGTGACCTCGCGGTGGGTGGGTGGGTTTTTTGTAGGTCCGGAAGGTGTGGGTATGCTCAGTGGGAATGTTTTGGTTCTGGTGGGGATAGGGCTGATGGTATGCTAGGGGTGGAGAAAGGGTTCTGGTGGGGTTGGGGTCAACGGTTGGGGCTGTAGACTAGTGTGATGAGGAATGCTCTGCTTGGTGTAGGGGTGGTCTGGTGGTGAAAGGGGGTGGTCTGCTGGGGTTGAATTAGGGGTTCTTGTGGAGTATGGGGATGGTCTGTGTGGAGTATGTGTATGGACTTGTGTGATGAATGGTATAATTATAGCAAACTGTCTCCTCGGGGTGGGGGTGGAGTTCTGGTGGATGTAGAGGGGTGGTCTGATGGGGGAAGATTGCTGAGCGTGGGAGATAGTCTGATAGAGGGGATCTTGTGGTGGTAGGGGATGGTCCGATGGGGCTGTTGTTTGGGGTGAGGTTATTCCGATATGTGCAACCCAACTCAAGAATATGAAGAGTTTTCAAAAACCGGTTTCGAAGGCTACGGCCGAAATAAGGGTTTCTCGTCATTATAAACCTTTCACTCCTTCCTCAAAATGATTTGTACACAAAATGCCCCAAAATTCCCTAAACCCCTTCTCATATAGTTATGCATTTTCTTGAAAACTATTTTTCACTTGTTATAGCATTTCAATTGGACGAAATTGAATATCAACACCATGTTATGCTTGCCATTATTCTAATGTTAAATATTGACGATTTAGTTTGTGTGGACAAATAACATAACAGTACCTGCAGATGTAGTTGACATTACCAACTTCTGCGAAACCAACATTCACTCGGTAACTAATGTGTCCATCAGATCACCATTTTGGTAACTTCTTTGATTGGCACTTTAGATGTTGGGAAGTCCAATACTGACAAATATATATGGATAACAACTTCTAATAACTGTATCGAAACGGCGCACTCACAAAATAAAAGAATTTGTTATCCATTAATTCGCCAGCCTTGCACCATATTGGTGTTGGCGAAGCACAGTGTGGTAACACAGTTGGTGTTATAACGAGGGAGATCTCGCCTTACGTCTAAGTAACTACATTGCGTGTGGGATTAACGTAATCCCGGCTGGATCAAAGCTACATGTAACATATACCCTTGTAATTGGCCAACCGGTCGGTCAATAGTACAGATTGATTCGTTTTATGTGTGACAGGGGACAAGCGAGGTTCTCCCCGTCAGACAGTAATATAACCCTTGCCAGAGGTATACAAGTAATTAAACATAATCCCAGTTGATCGGAAGATATCATCAAAGTCATAGAGTGTATAAGAAATGGGACTCTACATTGATTTTTGTTATGTTTGATCTGGGTAGGCACTGCTCAAGAAATCGAAAAACGTTACCAGCACGGATACAAACAAGTTATGTACAGGAACAAGTTATTAAATTTCATCGTTGTCGCAAAATTTATAACGTGTATAATATTTGTCGTGGCTACATGTACCTAAGTCTCGTGTCTTCTACAAGCAAAAATATGGTTCAGTATGAGTGAGTCAGTGAGTTTAGTTGTACGCCGCACTCAGCAATACTCCAGCTATATCATATGACAATGTAAATGGTAAAATCTCCTGTCGATATGGCCGAAAACGGTAAGATCAGTGAAGAAAAACCATCCGCTCGAATCATAAAAGCCAGCGTGAAAAACATATTCATTCCTAGGTTCGGTTTAACATGGCATTCCCCAAATATGTAGTACTAGTATATAAAATAGCATTGTTAAATGTTGTAACTTGGGGATAGTTCTCTTTGGTATTGTAATCCAAATCATTATTATATGACAGGGGCTACACTGAGCCAAATATTTATTGATTATTAGTGTAAATAATCGTCTTTCTAAAACATCCTAGTAATATAGAAAAAAATAAAAGGTTTTCAGTTTCTTGCCAAGGATTTGACCAGATACGTTTGAAAGTTAAATCATTCAAGCATCAATGTTAAACAGTTTAAATCTGTTTGATATCCCAATGATATAATTGCGGTAAGGTTCTATATGGCCTCTTGATATCCATATGTAATAAATAATTAGCATGTTAAATTATGCTCTATCTGGCAGGTTCTAATTAAGGCAGATTTGAAAATGTGTGTACATGTATATAACGTGACATGAGACACTACAACCTTCCTGTTTGTACCTGCTTTGAATGGTTAACAGGATAAAATATGCCGGATTTTGTACATACACATGTGTGTCGTGTGTCGAGCAGCGAGGGCGTGTTTAACGTTGCTGATCGTGCTGGATATTGATCATGAGGAAAAGATGTGGTTGGATGTGGGAAATGACATGAAGGAACGTTCATCACGGAGATAAGACCTCAGCTGTCAATTCACGATCAATATTCAGAATACCCAAGTAAATATTCATTCCTTCATAGTCAGCTCATAAATGTTTTTTTAGGAAAACCTCATCAGAATCCATGCAAAAAGTAACCAGTTGTATCTTATTGTAAACTTTGATCGACTCAGGGTGTCGATTCGATTAATATGATACATCCTATTGTGTGATTGAATGTTTCCAATCAAATTTTTTTTCACTGTTTTGTTACACATGGTGAGTATTGTATTATGTTACGTCGTCTTTGGGAGGAAGGCCTGAAGTGACTCAAGTCACAGACGTCTAACACTGTGGTGAAAGCAATGAACGCGAGCACGATGGTAAAAACTATCAAAGATCAAAATTAATTTGGGGTTCAAACCCATGATCAACAAATCCCCGCATAGCTATTCTGCGCATCAGATTTGGTTACTTTTCCGCCAGAGGTGGTGAATGAACTATTCGGAAAGTGCATAAACTAATAGGTAGCAATACGGCGGATTCAAATATGTAATCTCGCCATTGTTGTAAACCCGAGTCAAAGAACTGTATGAGCAAGCTGTTTAAACCCAATTAGCTGGAGCTTGTATACTTTAATCCCAACGCATTACAATTCCACTTTGTGGGCTTCTAAACCGCGGGTGGGAGAAATCTTAACGGAAATAAACACGCCGCGACAACCCCGTGAAACAAGAGTATTGGGAGGGATAACGTACTCAATGATTTCCAACCCTGAACACAATGACACAGTCATTGCAACAAGCGACCGTGAACTAATCACTTACAAAAAAGACCAATCTGCTTCTATGGGGGATAACAAATATTTGGCAATCAAAACTTGATACGGAGTTTAATGCAAGAGCAGGTTCTGTGACAGTACCACTTACTTTGACACGTTATGACAAAGTGTTCGAATTACGCGTGGTCGATAGCCGGATATGCATCATTTCACATGCGCAGTTCCCCTATTTGACAAACAAGCAGACGATATCCGGTCTCTGGCGGTACCCAATGTGTTTTCACGCCATGTTGACAAATAATTCAATGTTCAAGCATGACAAAGGCATGGAAAACAGTTATGTACGTTATAATGGGTTTATTGAGACTCATATTAAAATGATTGTATTCGCTGATTTAATAAAATCAGGTCATGTTCGTCATACCGGTACATATAACATACGAAAACACCCCGTTAATGCGGACATTGCCAATCAAAACGAAAAAAACAGGATCATGGTAACAGATCTTTTACCGCTTGTACAACCATAGTGATTAACATAACGGCTCGGAATGTGGGGTTTTCGGGTTCACGAGGTCCGATTTAATATAAGTACCAACTACTTTTAAAATAAACAGTGTTGTCACTACTACTACTACTACTGCTGCTGCTGCTGCTGCTACTACT